>BRDA01008694.1:0-23010 GCA_036984385.1 Crenuchus spilurus | reverse complement strand
AAAGTAGACACACAACTGATGTCTCAAACACATTAAGAGGCAAGAAATGCAAGTCATGAACTCTTGACAAGACACAGCTGTTAACTGAAAGCCATTCCAGGTGACTACCTCATAAAGCTGACTGAGAAAATGCCAAGAAAGCTGGCATCTAAGCAAGAGGTGCCTACTTTAATAATGTAAAATATAAACATATTCCACTTGTTTAACACTTGCTTGTTTATTAAATAATTACAGATGTGTTTATTCATAGTTTAGATGACTTTAGTATTAATCTACAATGCAGAACATTTTAAATAATGAAAAAACACTGGCTGGCCAATCTGTCCAAACTTTTGACTGGTACTGTAAATACAACAAAGCCTCATGAATCAAGCATGAAAGTAGTTTAAAATGTACCTCATCATGTGGGAATAAACTCAGCAGAACAGACTGTAACAGTGTGAGAGCTAAATGAGTGTGACCACCAGAAGAAACCCAACATAGAGTCAAACAGTCTGCAGTGTAAATTCAATTTTATGCTTATGAGGAAGGGGGAGGGTTATGGCTATAGATCCAATTTTGCAGCTTTTATCAGCACACTCAGACAATTACTGACAGAAAAAACAAAGCAAAACAATAATTGGAGAGGCTACTCGTGCTGCATTCAAATACAGACAGCTTTGTTTACGTCAATTATCTATCCTCCTCTCTTTCTCATTTTAATCAGATACTTCAACAAAGCAAACACTGTTTCATTCAGTTCAGTTCCAACAATCATAAAAATCATATAAATAATATATTTATGCTTTACACAAGAATTAATCAGTCTTATCCACATTTCAAATGCCTTATTTTCCTCAGAACTCCAACCATAAGTCCTACATTAAGTACACAGTAATAAATAACCTTTGTTTTTTCTTCATCATTCATCTTTCTCTATAAATCTGATATTAAATATTTCATGCCCACTTATGTTTTGTATGGATTGTCATCTTAAATAAATTTAAGCATATCTGTTAACTTCCCAGTCAAACACATTTTAAAATGATAAACCATTACAGATGAAACTAAAAGTAAACAAAGGTCTTTTTTTCTAACTTATAGCAAACTGTCTCTTTAAGGCAGGTGCCAAAAGCCTAATGGAGTGTGGCATTATTAAATATAAATGTAAAATCTCTGAGATTATAACCTACAGTAAGATGTTTTAATGAATCAGGACTGCTGGCTATCATAGTTGAGGTTTTCTTCTTTTTAAAGAAAAACAGCAGAGCTTGCTGTATGGTTTCTTCACCATCTATGAATATGGACTCTGGTAGCTTCATACGCTGAACCAAATACTCCAGTGTGGAGTCCTCAGAGCTCCTACTACTGTTTGAATTAAAAATGGAGGTTTACACTTAGCCCCAATCATGATTTTGTTTGAATAACTCGTTTACAGAGAGCATTAAAATATTGACAACAGATATCTTATATTAGGGTGGCTTAGGGGTGAGCACTCTCGCATTTTAGTGCTGAGGTCTAGGGTTTAAGTCCCCATATTGGTGGAGTTTTCATGTTCTCCCTGTGCCTGCGTGGGTTTCCTCCCACAGTCCAAAAACAATGGCGGTCAAGTGAATTGGGTACTTTAAAAACAATTGTGTGTGTGTGTCTGTGTGCACCCAGCAATGGATTGGTGCCCTTTCCTGGGGTTGGCTAGGACAATCTGTAATGCCCTGCCCTGTGACTGGTGAGGGGGGTAGAGGACTCACCGCCACCCTGATTAGGATTAAGTGGATAAGATAATTCGTTGATTGAATGAATACCTTATTACAAAATTGATAAAAAGAGGAGTGAAAAAGAAGAGTGGAAGTTTTTCAAAGGGGGTGGTTTTTGCCATCCCCTAGGACCCCCCCCCCCATTATATCAAGTCCTGAATTTTTTCTTGTGAGGTATGTTCCTTTGTAGATGCACTAATAACAGTCCTTTAGACATTTCCCAGATGCAGTTATGGTTCCTCCCCAAAATAGGTAGATAATTAGCTAATGATACAATGATCAGTTATACCCCAAACTACTAAGACCCTCCAACTAAGACACCTAGCCTAACTTATTTTCTATTTTATTTCAAAAACATGCTAAAATGTAGGGCGGCACGGTGGCTTAGTGGTTAGCACGTTCGCCTCTCAGCGCTGAGGTCTTGGGTTCGAGTCCACATCTGAGCGGAGTTTCCATTGCGCCCAGTGAGGGGGTAGGGGACTAACCGCGACCCTGATAAGGATTAAACGGGTGTGATAATGAATGAATGAATGAATGAATGTTAAAATGTTATTATTCTTCAGCGGGGCTTGACAGGACTAAAACTTAAAGGGTCAGTGACATATACACATAGACCAGGACACATGCCATTAAAGCTATTTTTGATATACCATTAAAACCATGTTGCTTATATGGCTAAAATGCTATTTGTTAACTATGTGCCACCAACACATCTCCAACCCAGCATATCAATGACTCTACAAGACCTCCTTCTCTGTCATCAAGATGTAGGCAGCAGATCCCTGAAGTCCTGTAAGGTGAGAGTTGGTGCAACATTGGAATTGACTGGCTATGCAAGCACATCCCATATGTGATTGATTGGCTTAAATTCTGTGGAATTTGCAGGCACTTTTCAGACTTTTGGGGCTTTAACTGAGCCCTTTACAGGTCTGCACACTTGCATATTTTCTCCAGCACCAACATTTTGTCTACAAGAAGTGATTGTTCACTTTTTGTTTAATATAGCCCAGACCTTCACATGTGCCACTGTTACAAGACAATCAAGGTTATTCACATCATCTGTGAGTGGTATTAGTGGTGTATAGAGCTGCTTTCTCACAATCTTCTGAAGGTATCTTGGCAAATTATGCTAATCAACTTTAACATTTTTATTGCCCTTTAATATGTTCCAATACAATGTGAATAGAAGCTTGCATCTCCCCTTCAGGGTTGATGAGTGAGGTTTTTGCACCTGCCAGTGGTTTTGAGGGTAAACAATATCACACCTATAGTTCCTAAGAGAAAAAACATTGAAAAATACTCTGCTGATCTGCTCCTATTCAGCTGCAATCAGATATGCATTAGAACTGTGAAAAATACAGGAGGTGTTATTTCTTTTGTAGGCCTACTTGGGAAATCGGTGTAAGATAAGGCAAGAAACAATAACCTGAACTGACCTTTGAATTGCGTTACATGTTCAAATCTCCACCTGGAGCTGATAACCTCACTACAGTGTCATCATTCTGTCATTAACAATGAGAACCCGAACATGTTTTAGAGCCTGACAACCAAAACAAGCAGACACTTTCCCGGGGTAAGGCTCACCAAGGTGATTTCTGAAGAACAAAGGAAAGTTCACATCCAGTGCCATCGCTCTCCTTTGCTAAGTGGGTAAAGTCTCAAGTGGCCTTCGTAATGCCTTTCTCCATAACACAGATTCATACAACAGCTTTTATAAAAGGAACCACAGACAGCATCCCCAGAAGAATATCTCTTATCATGTCAGCTGACATGTACGGCTGAATTCAGAGATTATTCAACCTAAATTCAAGGATATTCACTAAAATTATACAGCAGAAATATAATCTAGCTATTTAAATGAACCTAAATAACAACATAGGAGAGTGTCAGCTATATAAAATGATAGGCTTACTTCTTTTGCTCTAATGCTGCACAGACTTACTGGTGGTGCCAAAGATACATTAGAGCACTGCAACACTGGAAATTGAAGATAATTGAGGTCAGCTTCCAAATTTAAGTGGAAACACATAATCAACATGTGCATTCTGGCTAAATCTAAATAGAAACCAAATGTGCCCACGTGCTGTATGGAAGCTGAGACCTTCTCACTTTCTCTACACCGCTGCAGTGCAAATAGAAAAGGTGGGAGAGGAGAAAGATGTGACCAAGGTGTGACAAATGTTTTCTTAACAGACTGCGTGCTGGGTGGTATTGATAAGACTCTTTATCAAGGTATTGTGCAAAACAGCCTATATTACAGTAACAGATAATATTTAAGTGTACATTAATGCAGTTAATGAGCTCAGTCAGTTCTAGTATACTACACAGTAAATCTGCCCGTGTTAAATCAATACTCTTAGATTTAAATTAACACTGAGGGTGTAAAACTTTAACACTCTCAGTGTTAATTTAACTCTAATAGTGTTGATTTAACACTGGCAGATTTACTGTGTATGTTATGCCTTACAACCCTTACAACAGTATACTGTGATACTACCATGGCTGTACTGCCACAGCATAAGTAAGGTTCTTTTTTGTTTTGTTTTGTTTTTTTACACTACCCTGATGGTGGTACAGCAATAATAGTTTTAGCATATTAAATTAATGCATTTAGGAGTATTACTATGGAAAAAGTTAGCATTACTGTATTATTGCCATTGTAGTATCATGGTACACTGCAAAAATGATATCTAGCAAGTTAAGTCATCTTAAAGCTATTTTAAATGTCTAATATTTATCAATATGACAATGTTGCTTATATTACAGGACTATGTAATTTAAAGTCTGTCATATCTGACTTGTTTTAAGTAATTTTATTAAGTAAAATTCTCACTAAGTGGCAGACAAATGCTTTAAACAAGCCAATATAGTGAGACAATTTTAATAAAAACCACTTATATATATAACATTATCTTATAATAAGCTTTAACCCTTCTCAAAATGAGAAACATGAGGTATTTAGACTACATTTAAGTAGATTACATATGCTAAGACATGATTTTTGCAGTGTATCATCATGATAATGAACATAAACATGGTTCTACCACTTTTTGTAAAAGCTAAGATTTCAACAAATACTGTACTTTGTTTACTGTACCACATTATCACATGTTAGCCAAGTTTATTCGCTGTTAATGCTGTTACATTTGTCTTTAAAAGCTAAAAAAAACTCCTAAAAGACATTAAGAGTTGATGTACACTGGTGGTACCTCGCCCTAAACTCTCCATGTGTGGACTAAACCAGGAGCCTGCACACAGTTATGACTCAGCCGGCCTTTGCTTCAGCGTTTAAGTGCAGATGACCTTGTTATTAGAAGAAATGAGCCTAACAGCGGCGGTTCTTCAGCCCGAGCGGTCGCACAGCGCACAGCCGAGCGGAGGGAGCCTCACCTGGGGCGCCGCAGTCAGCGCACAGCCCGTTTCCTGGTCTGTCGAGGAGCTCCAGCAGCCGGCGCCGGATGGTTTCTTGGTCAAAGGCCATGTTAAAAGGTGATGGAGGTGTTTATTTACAGCTTAGACAGCGGTCAGCTCGCTCTGTGCTGATGTTTCAGAGCCGTGCACGCGCGTCAGGCGACTCGAGACCGGCGGCTCATCGCAGATCAGTTCATATCCAGCAGATCAGCACGAACAACAGCCGGGTTACAGCTGATCTACCGCCTCCTGCACCGTGAGGCGTAGAATGAAGTCCGGCTCGTTCTACCAGCCGGTTTCTCTCAGGGCTCGTCTGCTTTACCTCCCTCACCCTCTTCTCGCTCTCTCTCTCTCTGAGAGAGACCTCAAGTGGCCATTCACTTACAGCATTTGTCCTGATGTCTCATATATACACTAGTGCAGATCCAAACAGTACAATTTTGTGGGAAAACTTCATCTGCATTCAAACTGTCATATTCATTACATTTACACGACACATTTCAAGCCTTTTTTAATTTTTCATACTGCATGAACAGTCATTTCAAAACATTATAATGACTGAAGTTATACTGGGCTGTGGTGGCTTGCTGGGTTGCATATTCATCTCTGAATAATGTAATTCAATGAGATCTTGGGTCCCAATCTGGGTGCAGTTTCACGTTCTCCTCATGTCTGTGTCAGTTTCTGGTTTCCCAAAACATGGAGGCGCGTGTGTGATCCCAGTGATGGATTGGCACCATTCTAGTTACAGTTTACTTAATGTAATGCCCTGCCCAGAACCCAGTGAAGAACCTAAGAAAAACAACAAACACAACTTGATGTATGCCACTTTATATTTGCTGATTATAAAATTAGACCATTTTGCTTTTTAAACAATTATAATAAACAATTAATTAGTTAATAGTTTCACGCTATTCTAATGTTTTGATGTGGCTATAAACTGCTGAACGAGCCAATAAGTAGTGAATCCACAGTAAACCAACACTGGCAGTGTGTTTCTAATTTGAGAATCTTGAGTCTTTTGTTGAGGACATTATGAACAAATTTCTGCTTATCCTGTTATCTTCAAACAAGGTGTTTCAGATACAGTTTCCACGTTGAACAATGCCACTTGCAGAACACTTGCAACATATTGTGTAATTTAGAGAGAGAGCGACCGAGACAGATCAGAGACAGACAGTCAGAGAGACAGAGACAGACAGACAGAGGCCCTTTTGTCTACACTACAGAAATCAGTCACAATATAAAAGTTGAGCAAATGAGAAACTACTTCAGTTAATAAAGAAAACGCCATTTTAATTCATGATCCAAAATACAAATAAAGAAATCTGTGTAATCTAACCTCAAAACTACATAAAAACAGCCATACAAAATGTGTTGAAGTGTAATAGCATTACTTTGTCAGAAAATATTCTGCAGAGTATGCACAATACACTCAGAGGGGGAAAAGGGCACAGTGTGATTAACTGGGACATCTAGGAACAAATAAAATCACAAAAAAAAATTTATTAATCTGATCACAAGTCGTCCATTCAGACGAGAGCCTTGTCTGCCTCTGAGAGGCGTCTGCATTGTCTCAGTAAAGAAACAAAGCTGTGACATCATACTAAAAACTTTCTAGAGCTTGAGGATGGCCATTCTATCGTGAGGAGTTAGAGCTGGAGCGTGAGCGATGGCGTCTGCGGCCCGGGGACCTGGAACGAGAGCGTCTCCGCACTGGGGAGCGGCGCCGTGGTGACCGAGACCTGTAGAAGTACATGTTTCATCAGCTGAGGAGACACCAACAACAACAGCTACACTCGCTTACTGCCAGTACAACCTCATTTAGATGACAATGTTTCAACAGAGAAAACATTGAGGAAAAGTAAAATGTTCACAAAAGTTATTACTGCTTTTCATTTGAAAGTTCCACATCTAATATTACTGGCTGGTAGTTTGGTAACAAGAACATAAAATGATGACAATCTACTGTCAAAAAAGTATTATTTTTACCACCATGCTGTTATTTTGCAGCAAATAAAAAAAACAACAATAAAAATGTAATTACTGGATGACTACATATGCATAAGTTGTGATTGTGGGCACTCAAAGCTATTTTTTGCCATTTTAATGAGCACTGTAGATCACTGCATGAGCTTAATGTATACCAAAGAGTTTTGCGAGTTGCCTGTTACTAAGCAACAAATGAGAAACAGTAAGAACGGAGGGCCCAGAGCCACTAAATGTGAAACTTATTATACTCTTGTGACTCTCAGGGCCCCTCTCCACATATACAACAAACAACTTTAACCTTTTGCTGCATGATGCTTATCATAAAGTAAAAACCCAGAGTGGTTTCTGTCATGTACCATAAAAACGGGTTTTTATTTTATGCACAGGTGCAAAATAAATTTCTGCTTGCAGAATAAACTACTTAGTTTGGACCTGTTCTTTCAGCATGTAAGCACTGAGTGTACATGCACAACTCAGCTTGAAAGTAAAAATGTTCCGACATTTGCACAGCTACTTTTCAGGTGGCTTGACACCACCATTCGAGAAAACTGAAGTTAGACCTAGTAATGAACCAAAGGGATGACACGGACCTTCTCCTCATGCGAGGTGGAGTGCGACGCCACATAGGAGGAGGAGGGGGCATCCTGCGTGGAGGAGACAGTCTGCGGGGGACAGGTCGTATTCTTGGAGCCAGGACAGCTGTTGCTGTAATTTCCTGACCATCTATCTGACCTGAAGATAAAAGGCAGAACACAAAAGAGATCAGTTCTTCTACTCCTTTTCACACAAGTGTCTGAGTCAGTCAAATGCCCTTGCAATGAATTTCAGAATGAAGTGTGCCCTCTCAGTGAAAGAAATAAAGATGGCAACTGCACAACTGAGTCACATTCAGAGGAGAGAAACAAGCACTTCAGATCAGATCAACACCACAGATGCTCAATTTCCACTCTATTGGTATTTATTTCTGGTGAAGACTTTGCCTCTAAACCTGGGTTTATACTGTGCAACAAACAGTTCAATTTTGCTGTCGTAGGCCAAATCGCACATTGCATTGACCATCTTTGGCCTTCAGTTCAGATTGGTGCCAGTTTAGTGCTACTGTGACCGATGACAGCCAACTATTGAGTTCTGGCAGTGTCTGAATTTTTTGATTAAATTCAAAAGTGACCACTCTTGCAAAACTCGTCTACATGTCAGAACTCATTCACCAATATCTTCATCATTTTTTCTTAAATATTACTGCAATTTAAATATTAAATGTTAACATTTAAATGTAAATATTATTGTAATCCTGTAATACAACTGTAGAACACATTAACCAATTATTTTGCACAAACATGCCAGCACCTACATGTGCCTAAGTGTGCAGATTCTGTTCTTACCTACAAAGAAAACATGATGAATGTCAGAATCTTCATGAAAACTAGGTAAGTGGATTTTCAGGAGAAATTTCTTCTCACAAACAGTTAGTAAATGAGGCCCAAGAGGACATCACCAGATGATGCAAAACTCACAAGCACAGTAGTGCACATGTTTCACTCTAAGTGTGATTTCTCATGGCACAGCATTGTCATTATGATGCCAAGGGCTAATTTTTGTTTACACAACTCCATCTTCCTATCGCAGGCATCCTCATTGATGACAAACTGGATGAACTTATTTCATTTTGATCACATGTCTACCGTTAGAGAGTCTGTATTGTACAATCTCACTTTAATAACTAATATTGCACAATTATTATTACTATTATATGGCATCGTTTAAGGGGCAGCCATGGCCTGGTGGTTAAGGATCTGGTCTTGTGACCGGAAGGTCGATGGTTCTAACCCCGGACAGGTCATGACTGAAGTGACCTTGAGCAAAACACCTAAATCCCAACTGCTCCCCAGGCACCATGGCTAGGGCTGCCCACCATTTCAAGCACATGTTCACAGTTTAGTGTGTGTTTCACTGTACAAATGGGTTAAATGCAGAGGTCAAATTCTGTTATGTACAAATCACATTGGCAAAAAAGTTTAATCTAATGCAGGGGTTCTCAACCTTTTGCAAGCCGGGTCGCCACCCCAACGCTGGTTCAATGCAGTTCAGGCTCCCTTTCCAACCCCCCCGAATGTTTATATAGTAGCACTGACATCACGTCAGTTCAGAATACTACTCTCTGATTGGTGGATTTGAAAAGAAGCTGTGTGGTTGATTTGTTTGTGCATTATAATAATACAACTGCTTACATTTCAAAGAAGGGGCAGGCATTTCCTGCATCTCGTTTGTACTAATAGTCAATGAATCCAGGATGTTTCATGATTTTTTTTCCCCTCCCTCCCATCCAGTGCTCGCACCCCCCAGTTGAGAAACACTGATCTAATTTAATCATCTTGTACAGCCTGACTTGTAACACTCTTAAAAAGACCAATGAATCTGCAGTGTAAGCTTGGCTTGAGAAAGGGTACAGAACATGAGTTTACCTCCATCCATATGTTTCAAAGCCTTCTGTGCTTCATCTGGAGTCTCATACTCAACATAGGCATATCCTCTTGACAAGTTTGGATGAAATCGATCTGGTGGCATGTCGATCATTTTGATCTTCCCATACGTAGAGAAGATCTCTTGAATGTGATCCTAAAATTAACACAGTCAGTACAAACAGACACTTTGCAAGTCTGATGTCATTTTGAGTAGTTAGTATAACATTCAAAGGCCTTGTATTTGCACTTTACCTTAGTGACATTCTTTGTCAGTCTTCCCAGGTGAAGTTTGGTAGGTTTAGGGCTAGGGCTCCGCCTCTTCCGTTCTTTGTCGTCACCACCACGTTTCTGCGATTTGGACCTGCACACAGTGCAAACACTTAAAACTCAAAATTTGTTCAATCCACGGTTTACAGACAATATTAATAGCATATAATTAAACACTAATGTACATAATAAAAAGAAACTAATTCTGACTCAGCTAGCATACACTTTTGTAATGCTAAGTCAACCCTCATAGCTTTAATTAATTTGGATTATTAGTACTATGTACATGACATAAATCGAAAGCAATGACCATAAAAATCAGGCATTTAGTTAAACAAGAAAATGCTCGTTTACATTAAGATAATGGTAATGTATGAGTGGAGAAAGATGCCTACTTAGAACGTGAGCGTCTGCGATTGTCGTGCCGGCGGCGGCTGGGGCTGGGGCTGGGTGACCCAGAGGAGCCAGAGGAGCTGGAGGAGCGAGACGAGCTGGAAGACCCAGAACGGCTAGAGCCTGAAGAGGAGCTGGAGCCACTGGAGGAACCTGAGCTGGTACCAGAGCTACTACTTGAGCTGGAACTGGACCTAGACGTCAAAGTAAAAGAGAATTTAATGATTTCAATAACCATTTAGACAAGCTGATGAGAAGATGCCTCAGTTGAAAATTAAAGGACATATAGTTATGATAAGATCATTAAAGGACATATGAGGTTTAATCATTCTCACCTGCTGCTGCTGCTTCCTGTAGAGTTACTGCGTCGTTTGCGGTTTTTGTCCCTTCCCCGCTCCTTCTCTGCACCTTCCTTTGCAGCAGTCTTTTCTTTGCCCTTCTCTCTGGTTTTATCTTCTGAACGCTCTCTGCGTTTGGTAGGTGATGGAGCCCTGTATGAATGAGAGAAAAATGTAGCAAAAACAATTGTCACATACTGTTAATTTTTTTCAGGGACCACATGCTTATTTTTAACAAAGACCCTATTCAGAGTGGGTTAAATTTAGATGGGATCCTGAGGAAATTCTGTCTTTTAAAAACTAATAAATAATGTGTAACTGCAAATAAATAATACAAAGTGTGATCATATAATCAAATGCAGTGCTGGGTTTGGTACTAAAAAACAATCCATTTCAAATTACTGATTACTTTCTGGACAAATTTCTCTCATCCCTCACATTACTCTATAAAACCCAAACTAATCTGTATCGAAATGTAGAAGAATTCAATCTCAGTGGGTTGAAAAACAAGTGGGTCCTCTGCTCAAAATGCAATCAGGTCTGTTTAATTAAAACATACAGCTAATGCTAACTGAACACCCAGAAATTGCATGTATACAGCTAAAACATTTACAGTTCAAAATAAAGTCTCTTTGAATCAAACACAAAGTTTAAAAATATAAAATATGAAAATACTGAGTAAGACACTAACTCTATTCTAACCTCATGACCGACTGATTTCTGTAATATTGTGACTTTCTTCTTGAGATTATTTATTGTACCCTGTCCTCAGGTTTGTGAGCAGAACTAATGAGAAATTGGGAAGTCGGCTCTTCAGATTCACTACCAAGCATCGGCTCTTATACGAACGACACCTCACTACTACATAGCGACATAGGCTTTGTTTGAATCCTGAAGGTAGACGCATTGATTCCTTGCTGTATACCTAGGTGCCCTAGAAGGCAACAATGAGATAATGACATTTGTAACAGACTTAAAACATATTGGGTAGACAACAATACATTGCCAAAATACCGACAGCTTAACTGAGCACTTAGTGTATGTTAAACACTAATAAAGGTTGTGTAAACACTGGGTTTGGACACGACTTGAGTACTTCTTACGGTTCAGACTCAGCCATTGTACTGAGCTCAGCTCGTTAGATTATACACAGGACCAGCGAGTTTGCTAGTCAGTCAAGTAAAGCACGAAAAAATAAGCTGTTAACATGATATCCACTTAGCTAACCGTGTTCATAAATACACTATTATGGCTAAAAATGACGAGGTTACGGTTTTGATTCATTAGCAGGCGGTTACACAAGGCTAACGAAGCTAAGCTAGCAACAGACTAGCGTGTTAGCTACACTAGCCCAGAACAATTGTAAAATAATATAAAATGTTATAAAACACTATAAACCTCACATAATTGTCTTTAGTGCAGTCATAAAACTGTTACAGAAATGCCAGAGAAATCCTAGTCGTATAAGACAGTCTAAATAATATAAGTGAGTAAATGAAATTGAAGGAAACTCACATCTTCACACAGAACTCTACAGCGACGGCGCTTCTCTTTTACGTTATTAACGCGATTGCGTCACTTGCTACGCGACGTTATTGTGTGTTTTCTACACAGATTGTCTGTTTATGGATTACAAGTGTGTTTCTCTGCGCTTTTTGAAACAGCAAGTCACCGTTTTGTCCCTTTCAGGAAAATAAAATGAGCGTTTGCTCCACGGACCCGTATATTTGTGGTTCAGCCGAATGTAAGAGTTTCTTTGTGCATACAAACACTTGTGCGTCGCGTTAGGTGAGTAACTATTAGCTGTAAAGCTAAAAGCTACAGAGCTCACTCAATAACGGTTCGCTTCTTCTGACAGTTGTGTGTCAATTCAGAACATATATTTATTTAAATGAATTGTTTTATTTCATAATCATTTTAGTAAGCAATAGCATAAACAAGAACATCGGTACCTTTTTATGAGTACTGTTTATATTAGTGTATCTACAAAAACATTGTGTTAAAGTTCGTTTATTTTATAGTCATTACATATAAAGTTACATATTTCAGGCCTTTTTTGTTTTATTGATGATACTGTTTGAATAGTAATTTACTCAAACCTAACCCTAATTTGAGATTCTGGATTTCTGATTTTGAGCTAAAGCAAGCAAAAAGGCTTGAAATGTTACTTTACCTGTGAATAAGAAATGTGACCGTTTTGAATGAAATTGTGAACAGTTAACTTTTTTTTATGTGACGTTCTGATGTGTGAGCTCAAGGAATCATTTTTTTGTAAATTATATGTAAATTGCCTGTATGTTTTATATAATGCTAGAGAGACACCAACGACTGGAAACAAACTTGTTCAATAAATCTGATTCTAAGTAATTATGTGACAATGTGGTTGTTGCACTGACAGACCCTTTGTAACTTAATATCTGGGGTGACAGTGCTTGTTGTGCATTTCATCACTTGCATTGGATAGGCCCTTAAATCTTTTACTCTTGTATACTCTAAGGAGACATCAAAGACCATGGGCAGGCTGGATGATGCTGCCAAACGTAAGGTGGTGGAACTGCGTGAGGCAGGCTTGAGCTTCCGCAAGATCAAAGCGGTGCTGGAGCTGGAGAACATCAAAGTGTCAGCACAGGCCATCTACCTCTTCTTGAAGGAGTTTCATGGAAGGACCCGGCCAAAAGACTCCACACCTGGGAACAGTGGCCCGAGTGTAGCTTCAGGTTTGGCACTGGCAAGGGAAGTGGGCCTCAATGAAGTGAGGCAAAGTGCCTGGAATGAGCAGCATCTGAGAAGTCTGCTGCGAGAAGCTTCTTGCATGACAGGTTACCAGTCCCCTCCAGAATTGTCTGGACAGAGTGGGGTACCTCAAGAATCCAGAGGACAGTCCTCTGGAACAGGGACATCTAGCCATGAGCAGCAGGAAAGTGATGGGAAGGATGAGGATGTACGTATTGTCAGTGTCACTTCGCTGGCGCAGAACACCCAACATGGAAACATTAATACTGTGCGCTCAGGGATCAGCTCAGGAGTACTTGCTGCTGGTTTTTCAAGGAGAAGATACACGCCCTCACCAGCCAATCCAGTTCTTGTTGCTCGTAAAAGACTACTGGATAAGGCGTTATTCCACAGGGCAAGGGTATGTATCATCATCAATGAGTTTTACTCTAAATTGTGTAGCATTTTTACTTTTTTTGCACTGTAACCTTCTTTATTCTGTTTAGGTAAGGGACAGTGGCCCTCAGTCGGGCCAGCAGGTTGTATCGTTACTGAGAAGAGACCAGTCTTGTTTCACTGGCACTGATGGAAGAAAGGTCCTGTTACCTCAAACGGCCTCATATGATCTCACAGCAACTCGACCTCCTCATGTGGTGAGCATAGACACAATAAACTGTCATATTTGCGCACCTTTCACTCAATCTTACACACACTAAAGATAAATTATTATCCATCCTTATTTATCATGTCATCATGACACATACTCTGCTGTTAATGATTTTCTCCTCTGAAATAAACTGATTCAAACCTGTACTCCTCAGCGAGGTCTCCATCCAGGAGTCAACCCTTTCAGACGAGGAATTCTACAAAGGGCAAACATGCCGACCCGATCACCTCAGCAGCAACCTCGTGTGGGCATTCGGCTCCCCACCCCAGCCCAGTCGAACCCCACGCCCCAGAATACAAGCTCCTCTATAAGGCCCCAAGCTCCAACCCGCCAGAACTCCCCTCCCTGCCAGCAAAGCAGCTCAGATGCTGGAGTGTCAAGTAGTTTGCAAGACCAGGTCAAGTCTCTGGCCTCCGAGATACGCAGCCTTGGCCTGGCTCTGAGAATGATGGTGGAGCAGCAAGGTAGACTGGAGAGGGAGCAGAGTCAGCAAACGCAGGTCCAGAAACAGATCCTCAGTACCTTGCAGGAGCTAGCAACAAAAGTGGGCCCCTGCAACCTGCAGCACAGTTCAACTCCCACAGTTCCCTCTTGCCCCTTCTCCTCAGCTTCCTTTAGCC
This sequence comes from Crenuchus spilurus, assembly GCA_036984385.1. NCBI lineage: Eukaryota > Metazoa > Chordata > Actinopteri > Characiformes > Crenuchidae > Crenuchus > Crenuchus spilurus. Next base: position 8,415 of record BRDA01008694.1, on the reverse strand, counting down.
AGACCACATTCACTGCCAGCCAGAGTAGCTATTCTTCATGCAGTCAAGCCCAGTCCAGGTATGGTGAAATTGATGGGTCTGGTCTTGAGAACATTGAGGCATTTTCCCTTGATGGTTTAAGCTCTGCTAATATCAATGGTTTTCAGCCTTGTAGCACATCAGACAGTCTTTCATTCACCCAGGCACACACACCAACATTGACACAGTCACAAACACAAACCTACACACCAGATGTGCTCTCTTACACACAGGCACACACAGACACATTTACAGGCATGGAAAACAAGTCAGGAGACATTGCCTCAGGCAGTACAGACGGGTCTTTTCAAACCAGCAGTACTTCTCAGTCATCTACTCAACCCATTACGCCACACGATGCCCAGCTAACTATCATCAAGGTGGAGAATGTTTAATTCTACTCTTGCCTAAGAATAGAGTTGCACTTTGTCCTAACAGCAAATGGCATTAGTAACTTTTAGTAAATCAAAATGCTCCTGTTATAATGAATGAAATCAGCTGTGAGAATTTGGCCACAATGCAGCATGCCATTTTTGGTGCATGCCCTGTTTCTATTTTGGGTACAGTGTATCATGCCTCAAAATTCCACCTTAACTAAATAACACAGTTAAGCTAAATTATTTTGGCAAAATTCAGATGAAGAGAATGTAGTTTTTAAGCATAGTGACTGAAATTACACTGCTAAAGGGAAACACTGAACGTTTTAGGAAGTAACACCAGTGTTTAGTTATTTATTTTTAAACTGCCAATTTTGCATTTAGATGTGTGAAGAAAATGTTAAATATCTTAGGATCTTAAAACATGAATATGCACACTTAACACTCTTTGACATTTGTATCTACTGAGTGAGATTTATTTACATGTTGATTTGATACACAAGCTTTGTGACACATTGCGATAACACTTGCTTGCTGTTGGGACACAGTGTCATGCCCTGTTCACACCTAAAATTAGCATATATCCTGGCTTTCAAGTAATTGTGCACCCACATCAGTATTTGAGACACATGGAAATGGACATACATTGTTCTGTCCACTTATCAAAGCATTCAAAGACGGATATTAATACCAGGTGTCAACAGGCCTTAAAGACTTTCCTTGAATGAGGTTGATTGCTCCCTTATATCACACAGCATTTTTTCATTGAATACACTGATGTGGTCTTCCTTATATGTATTTTGAAATTGATTTTATTTAAGAGTGAAACTCTTTGATAGTACTGTAGCTTCAGCCACAACCAGACTTTTGATTTCCGGCTGTAGTTTTTTCCTTCATGTAATGCTTGTTTTTTTACTATTATGTCTTTAAATAGCATTACCAAATGTTCTGATTATGAGCTGCAAATAAACATGTAGACTGTTAAGTTCCCTCTTTATGTATACACACATTTGTGCATAGTAAATCCAAAGCAATGTATTCATTTACGTTAATTTATGATCAATTGAAAATGTTTAGCTGTTCAAGTTCATTTCGGCACATTGTATGCCTTGTCTGTATATCCAAATTGCTCCACCCCTTGAAAGAGAAAGACTGTTGGACATTGGTTTGACTTTAACACATATAGCTAGTGTCAAGGCATTGTAACAGTACATAATTATTTCATGTATGCTGTGCTAAAACATTGAATCTCACTTGCCTGTTGCTACTGTACATTACTCAGATAAGGTAAAGTCATAGAAACACCATGTAATAAATAACTCATAAGGAGTTAGACTGCCTTTTGAAGTTAGGATAGTGTCAGTCGTTCACAAATTCACTATCCATGAGGTGTTCCACACAATTAAAAAGGCTTTAAGAGATTTTCGGGGGGCTCCTGTGAGCTGAGAAGCACCTTCATTGATTAATTGCCTTTGTCTTCCAACCCATTAACATTTCACTTGTAATCACTGTTGTTTTGTGACTTTCCTTTTTCTTGTTTGATATTTACTGTCATCCTTTTACACTGCCAACCTTTATCATATTAAACATTGTGGCTGTCTATAACAGATACCTCAGTGATGAGACCTGTGCTTCTTGCATCAATAAATTCAACTGTTAACATTTCACATCAAACACTGCAAAAATGTAGTATTTCTGATTTTGCTCCTGTTGTAAGTTTATTATAACAAAGAGATTGTTACTTGGTTTACGTCATTTTATAACCTTTCTTAAGTGGCACTGCACACTCTTAAAAATAACCAGTTTACATTGTTTTCAGTGTAGTTACTGGATAATACTCTTTAGGGTGTAATAAAAGTCAGGAGTTTAAGAGTCTACGTAAAATGATCTCCCTGTGTTGGTTTACAGTATTTATTTTGCAACAGGTAAAATGTTATACAGTAGCATCCAATAGTTTTGGCACTCCTGGCCAAAAAAATATGTTACTGTAAACAAATAAGTTTTCACCCTTTACATTTTCAAAATAACAAAAAAGGGAAAGGGTCTGAAGCAAAACTTTGGATACCCTGCATGGTTAATACCTAGTAGCACCCTCTTTGGCAAGTATCACAGCTTGTAAGTGCTTTCTGTAGCCAGCCAAGAGTCTTTCAAATTTTGCGTGAGGTATTTTCATCCATTCTTCCAGTTCTGGGAGATTCCTCGGCCGTCTTTCATACACTGCTCTTTTAAGGTTTATCCATAGTTTTTCAGTGAAGTTCAGATCAGGGGACTGTGAGGGTCTTGGTAACACCTTTAGCTTGCATTATTGTAGTCTATAGTGAATTTTGAGGTGTGTGTACAGTCATTATTCATTTGTAGAAGCGATTCTCTTTTTAAACTTCAGCTTTTTACAGATGGTGGTGTTTACCAGTCTGGGGCAGTCATGGCCTAGTGGTAAGGATCTGGTCTTGTGACCAGAAGGTTGCTGGTTCGATCCCCAGACAGGACATGACTGATGTGCCCTTGAGCAAGGCACCTAACCCCCTAACTGCTCCCCGGGCGCCGGTGGATAAGGGCTGCCCACCGCTTCAGGCACAAATTCTCACAGCCTAGTGTGTTCACTAGTGTGTGTGTGTTTCACTGAATGAATGGGTTAAATGCGGAGGTCAAATTCCGTTGTGTGAAAAATCACATTGGCTAAATTGGTTGATCTGATCTTACTTAATTTTATTGAATCCATTCTTCCCTCCACCAGTGAAATGTTCCCCTTGATGCTGGCTGCAACACAACTCCAAAGCATGATTGATCCACCCCTATGCTTAGTGCTTGGCAATGTGTTTAATGAAATTCTGTGTCCTTTTTTCTCCAAACATACCTTTGCTCATTTGCTCAAGAGTTATATTTTAACCTCATCGTTCCACAGGACCGAAATGCATCAGACTTGTATAAATGTACTTTTGCAAACTTCTGATGTGGAATTTTGTTGTGAGGATGCAGAATATTTCCATGAAGGTCATATTTGTGCAGGTGTCACTGAACAGTAGAACAAAATTCCACACCTCCAGAGTCTGCTAAATCTTCCTGAAGGTCTTTTGCAGTCAAGTGTGGGTTCTGATGTGCCTTTCTAGCCATCCTACAATCAGCAGTCTCTGAAATTGTTCTTGGTCTTCCAGACATTATCTTGTACTTCTTTTAAATGACAACCTGAAAATGTATTTTCTTATAGCCTTCTCCTGCTTTGTGGGTCTCAACGATTTTCATTATCAGAGTGATAAACAGTTCCATAGAAGAGCCAATGGCTGCTGTTATTTCAGACAAGGTTGGAGGAATCTGGTTATTTATAAAGCTTTCAAATGTGCATCACCTGGCCTTTCTTAACGGTGACAAGCCATAACCTTAACAGGCTAATTAAGGTCTGAGTCATCGATCAAAGTTATTGGAGTGCCCAAATCTTACTTTTGCAAAGCACTAACTTTCCTTTACTCTAAATTTTTACAAAATTAAAATAATACACTGATAATGTGGAAAAAATCTTTGACTTTATGCCTTTAGGAGATCATTTTATTACTTGCTTACCTGTAAGTTCATTAGTCCTATATTAAGTTTATAACATTGTCAAAATGAAAAATATTTAGATATTTTGACCATATCTAAGACTATTAATCATTTCTTCATAATTTCCATAATATTAAATGTATCTATACTGTACAATATTCAGTTTGCTTGAATTTAATTGAACACAACAAAAATGTCAGGGTTACTACTGTTAATTCACTTTATCTCTCTGCCAAACCAAGAATACATGTTTTACTGCCTCATTTTATTTTATGAAGAAATGACTCTGTTGTGTAAGTTTATTGGAAAAATGTTCACTTGGTTTGTTATCTTGATCTATGATGAATGGTTTTTGCCATTTAAACTAAGAGACAGCCTAAGGTACTGACTTTCTTGAAGCCAGAACATTTGCAGTGTTTCTCATTTTAGAGATGCTGGGGTCACTGATCACTGGTTAATCTAGTCGTGTGAAGTCTCGGAGTGTTGAGCAAGGTGTCAGTTTCAGCTCACTGAAGATATTGCTTTGCTTTATAAAGCACAATCATTAGCAGTAACATTATTATCTGCATTTTTTAACCACAACCTCAAATGTTCTGGTCTTATTATTTGGTTTATTGTTTTATTGTTTTATTTATTGTTTTATTTGAATCCCCATTAGCTGCTATTGAAATAGCAGCTATTCTTCCTGGGGTCCCACAAACATAACATACATAACACACAATCACACATCAACTGTAATTACAAACCTACACACATTTATAAATAAAAATAAAATAAAATAAAAAAGAATAACAACAACAACAACAACAACAATAATAATAATAAATATCATCATAATAGTAACAATAATAATAACACCACCACCAATAATAATAATAACAATAAACAAAGTATTTCCATTACCTCATACCCTGCACTCTGCATGTACTTGACCAGGAAGTACCTAAGTATTCAGATAGTCCCTAGATCTTTCAGGTAGTATTTTTTAATTTGCTTTTTAAACTTTATTTTACTGTCAATCTTAAGCAATGGAGCCAGCAAAGAATTCCATTCTTTAATTGCTCTGTAAATGACTGTTCTACATAATTGGTTTTTGCTCTTGGTATTTCAAAGTATTTTTTGTTGAATATCTTGTAGTATTAGTTTCTTTCTCTTTTATTTGTTTTAATTGACCATAAATGGACACTGGATATTTTACCTCATAAATATTCTTTATAAGTCCCACTAGATTTGCTCTCCACCTGTCTTCCACCCTTAGCCACTTCAGTTCATTATGCATTTTATTTATCTTAGTTCTGTATGGGCATTGTAAAGCCATTCTAGCTGCCTTATTCTGCATTATCTGCAATTTTGTTAAATGCTTTTTTGCGGCATTCGACCATACTGCTGCACAGTAATCTAAGTTGGATAATACTAAAGATTGTATTACCATTTTTAAAGTTTCCTTTGTAAAAAAATGTTGTTTAGAGATGTTTAGAGAATGAGCACAAACCATAAAGTGGTCCAGGTAAGATCCTTAAATAACTGCAAATAACTGAAACCTGCAAAAAGCAACAGGGACTCGCTAAAGAAACTTTCACTGAAACTTTCTGAAATAACATAACCATCTGCAACAGAGTGGCCCAATCATGGTCTACCACATTGGAGAGTTCAGATCCAACAGACTTGACTCAGACATCCAGATGACCCTGAAAATAGTTTTGACTGGATCAGGTGAGCTGGATTAAGGTTGGAGCTGAGCTCCACTCTCCAACATTAGACTGTAGAGGTCTGACCACTAGGTGGCGATGATACATCAATCTCGAATATAAAGAGTGAAAAGACTGTTTACTGTGCTGAGAACTACAGAACTCTTGTGTATTGATTCATTACACTAAAGTCTGAGTGACCTTAACTTGGGTGGACTTTTGCTTCATTGGGCTTGAACACTATGTCATTCCTGAATTATTTAGATTTTGTGTTTATAAGAGTCTGCTTTCAGATAAGTGAATATCTGATGGTCCTCTGGAGCAATTACAACTGGTCAGTTTTGTATCAAAACATCAATTTAATCTCTACTGTTTTTAATTATACAGCATCCCATCCATCCATTATTGGTCTTCCAGACATTATCTTTGTACTTCAGTGTATCTGTTAAATGGCAAGATAAAAACATTTTGCTATCTCCTTATAGCCTTCTCCTGTTTTGTGTTCCTCAACCATTTTAATTTTCAGAGTGTTAGGCAGCTCCTTAGAAGAACCCATGGCTGCTGTTTTTGGGATAAAGTTAGAATTAGAGTGAGTTATTATAAAGCTTTGAAATGTGCATTATCATGCCTTTTAAACAATTATTATAAACAAGCTATAACTCTAACAAGCTAATTAAGGTCTCAGACCTCAGCCAATCTTATCTGAGCACTTAACGTAGTCTAATCCATTATTTTCTAATAACTGGTCATTTTTGACCGGGAACACAAAGGGTGCACCAAAGTTAAATAGAACACTCAAACTGTAAAGAATTTTTTGGTGTAGTTAGATGTGCTGTGTGAACAAAGTCATGAAATTCCATGATGATCATATTAAATAAATTATGTTTTATCAGAAAATCACTTCTAAATCTGTCAAATTTGACCAGAACACAACAGGAGGGTTAATGATATGAATTCTTTTCTATCAAAGGAATATTTGTGCAACTACAAAGAGAAAATCACTTGATTTAATAAGTCAATATTTTAACAAACGTGGACCTTCATCATGACAAAGTCCTCTTGGTTGCAGTGTTGATTAGATAAAAATAGTTAATTTGTTTTTAAAGCTGAACTTTTGCAGGATTACATCAACAACATTCAATGACCATACACAAACTTCAGCTTGTGCCTCTTAAGGTAATTCAGTGTGGATTTTGGTGTGTTTGGGATCAGCATCCTGTTGTAGAAGTGATCTTGTTTTCAGGCTGAACTATTTTACAAACAATGTGATGTTTTCTTACAAAATTTTCTGGTATTTAATTGTTCACTCTTCCCTCTAACTGTGAAATGCTTCCTGTTCCACTGACTGTAACACAAGCTCAGAACATGATCAATCCGCCCCCATATTTAACAGTTGGAGAGGTCACTGTGGCCAGCTAGTTATATTTAAGTTTCACCAGTTCATTGTTTCCTAAATACATCACACTTGTTTACATGATCCTTTGTAATTATCCAATGCTGAATTTTCTACTGATGACTCATCCTTGAAGGTCATATTTGTCCATTGGTCTTTCCTAACAATGTCTCTGAGGAAGTAACAGATCTACAAAGTTAATTATGGTCTGTCACATTTAACAAAATGCTCCATTTAGTGTTTCACTCTACAATTGTACACAGTCGTGCTTAAAATTCATGAATCTTCAACTTCATGAATTCTGGAGATCAGATCTTCTTCTCACTTAACTAATCACTGTAACATTTTTACTTAGGTGCCCAAACTTTTGAATGCTACATTATTCAGTATTACTTCATATATGGCAGTCAGATCCTGTGCACTGCACACAGTTTATGAGGGGAAGGGTTCAGCGTGAAGCCCACAACTGGTGTAAGGTCCAACTGCGCCTCAGTCACACCTGGTGGAGGAGTGAAGCGGAAGTGCTGCAGGAGGGAGGTGAAGAAAAGGAAGAGCTCCATCTTGGCCAGACTCTCTCCCAGACACACCCGTCGTCCTAATAAAACAAACACACGAGGAAGTGTGATTAATATCATTCTATAGTCTTAGACTTAAAAAATAAATCAGTATCAAAGTGTACCATTTGTATCCATCAGTGCAATGTGGCCTTATGATGCTCATTCTGTGCATTGACAGAATCAATAGATATGCTTGACCTAACCTAGATTCACTTTCTTTTAGGTTGTGTTACCTCCAGAAAAGGGCATGAAGGCATCTCTCTTAACAAACTGGCCATTTTCTTTGAGAAAGTGAGCTGGGTTGAAAGTATGAGGGCTCTCCCACTCGCTTTCATCCTTCAAAACTGATGTGAGTAGAGGCATCACACAGGTTCCCTGGCAGATTTAACACAAACATGAAAGCTTTCATAAAAATAAGCATTCAATATCTGAGCAGGCTTGAATTCCACATTTCTCCTAATGTTCTACTTTTTTGATGAAGAATCCATTGAGGTGAACATCACACCGGGTGGTGTGAGGAAGACTCATTGGTACAATGTTGGCCATTCTCTGAGTTTCATGAATCACTGCATCAGTGTAAGGCAAGTTCTTCCTGTCCTCCATCACTGGCTGACGATGTCCAATCACACTGTCAATCTCCTCCTGCACCCGGTCTACAGAAAAATACATAAGTCAAGTCAAGTCAAGTCAATTTATTTGTATAGCACATTTAAAAGACATCCAGTGCCGACCAAAGTGCTGAACAATATTTGAAATAAGACACTCCTGAAAGTATAAAACATTTAAATACAGAATATAAACTTATAAAAATATAAAAATATAAGTAAAAGTGACATAACATTTAGAAT
>BRDA01008693.1:1478-13070 GCA_036984385.1 Crenuchus spilurus | reverse complement strand
TCCACGAGGATAACTGAGGACTTAAATGTCTCACTGCAGTGGCAGGCAACCAAAGGAAACATACAGGAACAGAAAAGAACCTCCCTCAAACTGTTCCCACAAGTGTACATTTGTCTAAAATGTCTTGGCATGCTGAAGTCACTTTTTCAATAATACCTCTCATTGTTGATTATGAACTGACTTGTTGCAATAGTGGCATCCAAAAGTTTTATTTTATACACCTGAGGCAGTGGTTCAGACTGAAATACCTGAATGTAATGATTAATGCTCCAATACGCTTGCCCGTGTGGTAAGCAGAGCTGATCAAGTGGGCTTAGGATGCTACGACTGATTGGTGTAACATCTGTGTTCTGGTACCAAAACACATGTGGGATGGTCATAAATATTTCAGAGGGGTTTCAAACCCCAAATCCCAAACCCCACCCCCCGCTATGCCTCTGGTGATCTTTATAGTTTAATGAAGCAGAAATGTGCTTCATTGCAGTGGCTGCCAGTTGTTTTCCATTCAGCAGTTTTTGGAGGTCATCACACACAGAGACATTGTACCTCAGATGCTCTTTCATCGCATAGTTGACTACAGATGTTGCACCTTTTACATCTCAGTTGATCCTCCCCAGCCTCCTCATCCTCTGGCCAAAAGTAACACACACACCATCTTCCAAACCTTGTAATGTAAACATTTTGTGTCAGTGAGATTATGGAAACATCCGCGCCTGTTTGGAGTGATGACACTTTCTTTTTTCCGAAAATGAATCACCAGTGGAAGTGCCAAATAAAAGCTGCACAAATATAAACTCTTCTGTGATTTATTTCTCAGAAAGTCATGTATGGAGGAAAGGTCATTGTGCATTACTGTCAGGAAGGTGTCTAGATGTTTTTCTTATTAGAAATGTTTCTAACTTTAGGTAACACTACACCTGTGCTTAAAGGTAGTGTTTAAAGATAATCAGGTTTATATAACTCAACACTTCTGCAGAGTTAAAGGGGTTAAGGGTCATCTGTAGCGAACAACAAGATCTGAAGCTGTCCACAAAGTTTAAAGGGTTAATTAAATTATTTTTATTTATTTATTTTTAAAAATATAGTTATATTATTAGTATTGTAAATGAATATTGTAATTCTAAATGAAACTGATGTACAATTACAAAACTAAGAAGTTGATGACAAGATTTTCAACATTTTAATAAAATATAGAGATTAAGAGAGTTATAAGAGACAACTTCAACTGATCACTTTCTCTCGTAATACTATTTATAGGTAATATCATTTATATGTGTTTAAGTAAACATGAATATTAAATATAATAATGCTAAGAAAACAAGTTGATATTCAATTTTAAATAACATAAAAGCAGTGTCGGCTGGTGAAAAATATTGTAACTGAGGCTGTTTGAGTCATATTCAGTCAGTTTCCACAACCATATTATTGAAAACATATGTATCATTAGATTACCAACTGAGTCTGGTTCACTAACATGTACAATAAAATGAGCAAAAACATATGTTGTAAAAAGATATGTTGTATCTTGTGTCGCAGGTCAGTGATTGGCTGCTGCTTCTCTGACTGGATTATATTTCTGTCACCTCAGAAGAGAGAGAGAATGAACCAGGAAGCTCATTTCCCCAAAAAATATTTGATATATGACAGGTTATTGTGCATATTTAGCACAGACATTTAAAATATGCAGATGTTGATTATTTTAATGATTAAAATAAATAACTGTTCCACCACGGAGAGTGGCACCCTAGCACCCTCTATTAACCAGCTGCCACCACATAATATTCATGTTTTAATTTAGGAAGAGTTCAGGAATCAGTGTTTGATGGAATAACTCTGATTTGGGATGTTCTTTAATACTCTTTTAAGTGAATTTATGTCACTCCTCATCCAAATAAGCAGTTCACAGCTTTTCACTGGATTTTAGGTTTGGAGATTGGACTGGCCATATGACTTGGTCTTTTAATAAAAAAAAATAACTGGTATTAAATATACACATCTACAGTGGTGAGGTGTCAAAATATGAATAACATATAATGAAACACTAAGAAAAGATGCCCAGGTTGATGACAGTCTATGTTATGACGGTCTCTCATCTGAACACCCCTTTCTACAGCTCAGCATTGACAGGCAGACACAGCTGCTGGATAAAAATACTCTTAGGGCTGGACCTAGCTTCTCCCAAAGAAGGGGAGGACACACACATATATACACACAGACCAGTTCACCTTCCTCACACACATCCGGAGTATTCATTCCCCTTATCTTCGTAGGCCAACCTCCAGCACCATCTACATTGGGCACATGGTGCAGCTCAGAAAGTGAGGGGTGTGTCTATTTTTGGCTGGTTTGGGCTTGGGGGGGCACTTGGATGGCTAGGTAAGTTAGGGGAAGTCAGTGCAGGCACTGTGTGCAGTTCCTCCCTCAGCAGCAGCAGCAGCCAGTAGCCCGTCTCCCTCTGCGAGATGACCCTGCAGAAGAAGGATGCCGTGGAGGTGTTTGGGGCCGGAGAGAAAGGCAGAGGCCTCCGCACCACCAAGGAGATGCGGGCTGGTGAAGTGATCTTTGCAGAAGCCAGTTTTGCTGCTGTGGTGTTTGACAGGTAGGCTCAGTGTTTAGACTGTGTAGGTCAGGGGTGTCAAACTCCAGTCCTGGAGGGTCTTAAAAATAAACATACCTAATGTAATTGCTTATGTGAAGCCAGTGTTGTGGATTAATCACCTGTGGTTCCCTAACAAAATGTTAAGTACAGTAATTGTTCTTTAGACAATGCTACCAAATAAGAAGTGCGAGACAACCTTAAAGGTGTTTCCAGGTAATATAATTAAAAAGGTTCTTTATCCATTTTGGGTTTTTTTTTGTAAAACTATGTCCAAACCAAGAACCACTGAGTAACCTTTATCTTTACTTCTATTGTTGTAAAATGGATGTTAGAGTTAAGTAAACTAAATAAAAACCAGTGGAGGTGACAGGTAGGAACAGAGTTAAGACGTTCTCTAAATGTTGAGAATATAGTTGAGAATGGACAAAGTGGAAATCATTGATTAGTTATTAACCTTTTAACATTCTGTTCAACCATTTGGTAGAGCACATTTGAGTCACCATATCTTAGTGAAGAAGGTGCTGAACATAACAGAATGTGATTGTGCCATCTCTACCAATTGGTAGAGGTATGTTAGGCTAAAAATATCCACTAGAGGTCAGAAATGCAACATTTTCTTGTCTAAACCAGCAGCTTCATAGCCAAACCACAAAGAACAAACTGTATCAGATGCTGAAAAACCATCAGTGCTGTTGCACCACCACCACCACACAGATGGGTATGGTGTTTATAAAGTGAACAAAATTTGTATCTTATTGTACAGTTTGGCACATAAAGTGCCATGTAGTACGTTTAAAGTGCATGTTTAAAAAAATGGAATGGTGAAATGAGCATTGCATTACTTGAAGGTGTGATATTATCCCTAGTTTTCACTTTTATCATATTATAATGTGTAGGTTTGTTTTTTTCTGATATACAAACCCTTAAAAGTGGTTCTTTGCAATGAAAAATAGAACCTTTCAGTGGATGGTCCTTTAAAGCTTCATCATTTGTAAAAATGTCAAGGAAAATGTTTATATCCACAATCACATAATGTAAGATTCTACACCAATTTAAAAGAAATCTTGAACCAACCAAGCCAGTAATTATTTAGGGAACTTTGTTTTTAAGAGTGAAGAGTTTGAAGCTGTTATGCAGGTTCACTACACAGTCATATTAATTAATATGTAACTTTTAGGCAAACTTTGGGATGAGTTACAAAATGCAGTGCAGGGATTTGGTGGTTGTCCTCCTGTTATTCACCAACAATAAAAAAGTAAAATTCAACCAAGCCTCAGCTTTGACATTAGACCAAAAATAATGGGTCTCCTGGCCTTTGCCATGGTGAACATAGACACTGACTCCATGTAGACTTCAAAAACATGAAAGCTATCTCTCACAGTAGAGAACATGTTGTGGTTTCATCTTCCTGAAGCCCGATGAGTAGAAAACAAAATGGTAACATTATAAACATTATAAACAATGAAGTAAAAGCACCTGCAGTTCTAAGTCTGTAATGTTCAGCATCAGAAAGTTCTTTACTGAAACGATGAGAAGAAACAATGTTATTGCTAATCATTATCACTGAAATGCTAGGTGGATAATATGAGAGGCTACACTAATAAAACAGATCTGTAGGTGTAAAGCTGTTTGGAAGCCTTCTGCTTTGGGCCCAAGGACTTTACAGATGAGGCCAGTGCTTTGAGGGCACATTTTTGACCACATGATACCCTGGCTGGCAAACATCAAGCGTAGGTAGATGGCGAGTGTACAACATGCTGGTCACTGTAAATGAATGGTAGTGTATGACAGTAGGAAATAACTGGAGAGTATCAGGATGGATTCCTGACTCTGCTCATGCTGTAATTCAGCAGATATGGGCAGTCTTCTCTGCAGACTAAATAAGACAGTAATTCTGCCTGCTGGTGTTTGACAAAGTCTGGCTAAGTCTGGCTTTAACAAATAACTGTGTTTCCCATTTCTACAGATGTCTGAATGTTGTTTTGGTTCTAGTGTTGTACCATAGTGATGGCAGTGGTGGTGGTGGAGGGTTACGTTTTAGACCCTGTGACTTGATGACGATATGCTTTAGGACTATTATTAGACTTAGGCAGTTCAGTCTACAAATATATATGGCTCCATTGGTTTACACTTAAACTGTGGATTATGCTTTCATGTATTTTGGGTTTGTCAATAAGCTAAAATAAGCAAATACTGATAAAAAGTAGATATATTTATATTCAAAATCACATTCATATCTAGTGTGGGTTCAGGCTTAGCCATAGAAACTACCATTTGGCCTTGTTTATGTCCTGTAAAACAGCAAAAGGGTGAGCAAGATTCCACTCTCATGTGACTGGATCACCATTTCACCTCCATAAAAAGTCAGGAGAGTTTGCATCGGACTGAAGTTAGCACACAGAGCTGTGCACTTAAAGGCTGTGTTAACACAAACCCTGTTATCCATTATTGACTGACTGTGTGTTTTTGTGGTTGACAGGGCTCATCAGTGAAAAAGTGCTGAAATGTATGGGTATTGTGTCAGATTTCACTCATGTAAAACATAAGACGCCAAATAACATGCTGGAGAGAAAGTCAATATGCTTCAGAATTTAAGCCTTTTCCCGAAGAAATCTTCAACAACACCAACAAATCTCTTCATCTTCACAAACATAAAGATGATTTGAGATGTCAGCCCTACAGAGTCAACATAAAAACACCATGCATGCCTACAGTACTATACAAGTGCAGAACAGTTTGGTGACAGTTTGTTTACACTGTCATGGCTACACTACTGTCTCTGAAATGCTAGTACAGTCCTGAGAAAAGTTGAGATGTGGAGTCTTTCTAGCATTTAGAACATTTAATTTGGACACCTCTGAACCACAATGTAATGAAAAATGTGCCTGAAGCAGTGGGCAGACCTATCCACAGCGCCCGGGGGAGCAGTTGGGTGTTAGCTGCCTTGCTCAAGGGCACTTTAGTCAAGACCTGCCTGAGGATCACACCAGCGACCTTCCGGGCAAAAGAACAGATCCCTAAACACCAGACCATGTGCTCAATAAATGAAAACAATAACAAGCATATACAAGTTAATGGTAAATAAGTCAGAATTTACAAAAAGCTGTTGCGTCCACATATGAAAAAATGTTGGGACATTAGTAAACTTTTTTAAGAATAAATTCTATAAATGTTGTGCGGTCAGTACAGGTTTATTCACAAAGATAAAATAGTATTTTGCAGTTACAGTGAGGAAAATAAGTATTTGAACACATTTTTTAGATTATGTCTCTCACAGTGGACATGTACCTAAGATGAAAATTTCAGACCCCTCCATGATTTCTCGCAGGGTGTTCGCAGGGTGTTCAAATACTTATTTTCCTCACTGTATATAAATTGATTAATATGGCATTAAAATGCCCCAAAACTCACCTGCCTATCAATAGAAAAAGAGACCTTTTTTTACATTTGAAGTTTAGAATTTTGTATCACAAGTGTCCAATCTGGAGTCTCCAGTGTGGCTGCAAGTTCAATTTGTCAAGTATTTTTCAATCCTACACAGCGGCAATGGAGCCATACTGTGACTTCTGTAGGGCAGGAACAGCAGAAATGTGACGCAGAAGTTGAATGTTGTCAGGGTACAGTATGAACGTCTTAAAATAGGCAACTACGTAACCTGGCAACATCCAATATTTCTTAAGCTCACACTGACAAGATCCTTATAGTACAGCCAAGAAGACATTCCTTATAGTCACCTAAAGCAAAAATCACAGAGGCCCATCTGGTATTTTTGGCTTTCCAATCAATGGTCAGTTTGGGAATATTAAATGTATTCTTGCCAGACTTGAAATACACAGAAGCCTGAGAATACATTACTCTACATCTACCCGAGTCTGGTGACAGTAATAAATCAAAGCTAATATGAAAAGTCTCCCTGATGAATCTTTATCTGAGATTACACCCCCTGGGATAAGATTAGAGTTCAATGCTGCCCTTATAAAGGGTGGGAGCCATGTGAACGCCTGGTCTCATCTGATCTATATCTGATCCACAGAGTATTTGTACAATGACTCTTGTCTGTTAGCATGGGCTGATCGCCATAAAGTCAACAGAAAGCCAATCGGGCAAGCTCATTGGTCTAATTAACTCTGTGAATTACATGATGACAATGTGTTGTTTTTGTGCCCACAGTAATGGAATAGTTAATATAGATACTTCAGAACAGAGTCTAAAGTTGTTTTACATTAATAATCAATCTGCCATTTGCTGGCTTGTCATGGAGCCTTAAAATCAGATTAATTACTTTTTTATTTTCATATGAAAAGCTGGAACTAAACATCTAAATCTTCAGCTTGAATAAGCTTTGAGCAAATGTTGAAGAAATGGCTTTGATAAACTTTATTATTCGGCAAACAACAAGTACACAGAATGAAATTTAATTGAAACTGGCTCAGCACAGGATTGAAATATAAACGGTATCAATTTAAATAGTATATATAAATAACATGTAGAGCAGCAGCACAAAAATACTATAAAGTGCAGTAGTGATAAATGTATAAAAATGATGTGTATATTTTGTTAAAGAGATGTAGTAGTAGTAGTATGGAAAGTGCAAACAAGGGCATAGTATCTATTACAAGAGTCCTTATATCTCGTATATCAGCGTCTTTTCATTTGGAGATTGGAATTCAGAGCTCAGCAGTCTGATGACCCATGGGAAAAAGCCGTTATATAACCTAGTGGTCCTGCATCGAATGCTACAGTACCTCTTCCCTGAAGACAGCAGGTATAACAGTCCATGGTGAGGGTGAGAGGGTCATTGATGATATTGATGAAATATTGTTGTAATCATTTACCGAATAAGTCACCAAACAAATAAAACTGAGCACTTTATTTTCTCCTGCAGAAGGGCGCCCTCTTGTAACCCAAATATTATTTGCCAGATTAACTTAAATAATGTCAATTTAGTACTACACAGCCTGAAAAACAACATATTTCTTGGATAAGAACTAAAATTAAGATTGCTTACTTTTTCAGCAGTAAATTGTAATCATGTTTTATTTTCTTACAAATCTTAAAGACATTTCTGCTCATTCAAAGAGTTTATTTATTTCACATATGAATTTATTGCTGTATAAAAATATCCTAAGAAATAAATTAAACAGTGGAGCTTTAAAGGCTGGTGTCATGTTGCAGAATCACAAGAACATTTGGTCATATAGCAGAACCATTAACTCCAGGAGGATGATGAAGGCAAAGGAAACTGTTACTCAGAAATGCATGTTTAATTATTTTATTTTGATCATTGCTTTCCCCTCTCTGAACCTTCTCCCTCTTTCCTCCAGTCTGTCCACGCAGGTGTGTCACAGCTGCTTCCGCAGGCAGGCTAATCCGCATCGCTGTGCCCAGTGCAAGTTTGCGCACTACTGTGACCGCACTTGCCAGCGTGCTGCCTGGGAGGAGCACAAGCAGGAGTGTGCCGCCATCAGGCAGCAAGGCAAAGCGCCCAATGAGAATGTGCGGTGAGTGGAGCCAGGGGTTCAGCAAGTCTTGTGTTTGCTTCTGATATGTCCCACACATAATTTTGTCTGATGGCAAGCAGCATGATCAAGATTCTGACTCGCCATCCTCAGATCATAGTGACAGTGCATTAGTTCACTGAGCAAATCATAGCTCAATCCTTTACTTTTTGAAGCTCATGATTGTCCAACTGCCAATTCAAGATGGGCATACTGCAATTTGCCCATGACCACCAGGACAAAGACCTAGCCTTTTGGAGGAGTGCTCTTTGCTCAGAAAACAAAATGTAACTTTTTGATTAGCACTATGTATGAAGAAAAAGAACAAGAATTTTAATGCAAAGAACACAATCTCTTCTGTGAAGCATGGTGGTGGAAGTATCATGTTGTTGGGCTGTTTGACTGCTGCACTTCATGAAGAAGCAAGATTATTTAAAAATGCTGAAGCAAAACCTCAAAGGATCAGCCAGACAGCTGTCTTCCAGGAAGATAGTGATCATAAGCTGTGACAAAATAGCATAAGGACACAAAGATGTTTTGGAGTAGACGCTGCAAAGTCCAGAGAATTTGTGGCCAGAACTGAAAAAGATGTTTGAGCAAGGAGGTTGACAATCTTGCCTGAATTATGCCAGTTCTGTCAGGAGAAATGGACTACAATTGTTATATGAATTAAATTTAAGCTATTTTCTTCTCTCTTTCTTGGTTCTAGCCTGGCAGCTCGCACCATTTGGCGCATGCAGAGGCACACAAGCAAGGTCTCTGAAAGTCAACTGACCACCTTGGACTTCTTGGAGGATCATCTCTCTGACATGACCCCAGAGATCCTCAAAGAGATCAAAATGAATGTTCAGAAATTCCATGAGTACTGGCCACATGACAGCAAGCTATGTGGAGACGATTATATCTCGCATATCTTTGGTGTGGTAGGCTAACCTTCTGTCCACCTATAATATAATTTATTACTGACAATGCCTGAGCAGACAAAACAAGCACATGTACCCAAAAAAACTCCAAACACACTGTAGTGTTTGAAATCAAATGTTTTCAATAGTTCAACACCAGTTTGTTTACAAATAAATGTATAATTATTCACATTTGATTGTTACAACTAGCACAATACTTTGATAATAGGCTAACCTGACAATGATGTTAGCAACATTTGCTCTCCCATCATTTCCAACTGATTTGGTCAGAAATGGTCCATGAAGTAATCTTTATGTTTGTAGAAGAGATGTGCTGGTTGATTAAATATTATTAAATGAGCAAAAAATAATCTTGCATTGGCCAGTTAAATACATCAGTAAGTATTTTTTACAATTCAGTGTCTGTTCTTATCAGATCAACTGCAATGGCTTCACCTTAAGTGACCAGAAGGGGCTTCAGGCAGTGGGAGTTGGCATCTTCCCAAATCTGTGCTTGGTCAACCACGACTGCTGGCCAAACTGTACAGTTATTCTCAATCATGGCAAGTGAGTAGAGACAAGCCAATAGAAAATGCCCTTTACCTGCCATAACTCTTTCTTATTTTGACTAGTCAGGTGATCAGAATGAAAGCAATAATACAGTAACATGCAAAAGTTTGGACACCCCAATCAAATGATCCGTCCATCCATCGTCTTACCAGCTTTAGCCAATTCTGGGTTGCAGTGAGTCACTTTACCTTCATTGGACGCTGGGCAGGGCATTCAACTGTTCTAGCTATAGCCAGGACAGGGTGCCAATCAACCGCTGACCACACACTCACACACACAGCAGGACAATTTAGAGTAATCAGTTCACTGACCTCCACATTTTTGGACAGTGGGAGGAAATTCGAAGACTCCAGATGAAACCCCTGCAAAGACGGGGGAACCAAGCTTGCACATTCTTGGGCACAAATAACACATTCAAATGTATTTAACATTTTAATATTTAATCACATTTTCTGTTATAAAAAAAAAAACTAGAAAAAATATGTTCCCTGTAGAGGAGTTTATTCTCACTTCAACAAATCAACAAAAACATGTACCAGGAGTGTCCCAATGTTTGCATAATACTGCCATAGATTAATATGTGTATAGTTATCTGTTTAATGATTAAATTCATTAATGTAGTTTATAAAGAAAAGGAGGACAAGAAAGTGTGTAAATGTGACACAATGTTCTTTGTCTATAATCTAAGAATGTATCATTTTCATCTGTAAACTGTAAAAGAAGCTTAATCACCTGTAGGTCCAGTACCATACTGAGCTGAGTAACTGAGCTGGGTCAATTGTGTTGCTCTTTTTCCTTTCTCTTCCAGTCAGACATCTCTGGATACAGTTTACCACTCTCAGAGGAGGTGGGTTAGTGGAGTAAACATTAACCTTTAACCACTGATCTTATGAACTTACAGCATCCTTCCTATGAATCTCCTAACACAATTTGTCCAGCTCGTCCCCCTGAGCGATTACTTAATGCGTTAAGCATTTTATCTAAAACTCCTCACTCATTCTTATGCACTTCAAGTTAAAGGGGAATTCTAATAATTTTTCATACATAAATGTAAACAAAGTCATTCATAGTGGCGTGATAAAAAATGTGTTTGTGGAGAAACTTACTGTGGTCATTTACATTACATTACAGAAAGTACAGTATGAATCATTAGATTACCAACTGAGTCTGATTCACTAACATATTACAGTAAAATGAACAAAAAAATGAGAAAAAATGAAGACTAAATATTAGCATTTCTACAGACATGTATTACACCAATAATGTCAGACGTTCCTAAAATCACTGACCCACTCTGCTGGGGGCCAGAAATGAAGATTGGAGGATGCTGATTGGCTAAATTTATGTTGTATGTTGTGTCAGCAGGTCAGTGATTGGCTGCTGCCTCTCTGACTGGCAGATATTTCTGTCACTCAGAAGAGAGAGAGAGAATGAACCAGAAAGCTCATTTCCCCCCAAAATATTTGATATATTACATGTTATTGTACCTGTATTTTCATCATTGAGGACAAGGCCCTGTGAACAACTCTTTCAGAGAAATGTTTCTGTAGAAAGCCTCTGTGAATGACTTTGTTTATATTTTCAGGATGCTATTTTGCAGAAATGTAGAAAAAATGGTGGACTTCCTCTTTAACATTTGTTTTACTGACGGGCTACATAATGCAATAATCAATTATGATCATTTGATCTATATAAGGACTTTCAAGTCTCAGTGTATTTGATGTGTGTACCCTAAAGGCATGTACGTGAGTAAGGCTTTGTGATTAACGTCTTGAAATGCACTGGCCTTTAACCCAAAGTTTGTGATTTTAATTTCTCTTTTTCTAACCTGTTGTCTCTGATTTAAACGTATGCATATTGATTTTTGACATTTAACAACTTGTTTTTTAGTGACAATTCTAGCATTTACTCCCTGTACAGACACTCATCAAGCTTTTTATTACAAAACACTATGGTAATACTGAGCCCCACTCAAAGCATCAGCTTTTCATAGCATGGATTCCACAAGATCTTGGTCCATGTT
>BRDA01008691.1:64401-83925 GCA_036984385.1 Crenuchus spilurus | reverse complement strand
AGAATATGAGATATTAGTCCATAAACAGCCTCAATAAACACAGTTAATCACTATAATAGGAGATATTAGTCCATAAACAACCTCAATAAACACTAAAGGGCTGTGTTGTCATGGAACATTCTGGGTGACATCATATACATATGTGTGTTTCAGTGTGTGTTATATATAATATTTTTATGTAATGCTGTTAAAGGTCATTTAGATGCATTAGAATCTTATTTTAGTGCAGTGCAGTGACTGACACAAGACTGTCCATCTGCATGGTGTGTATTTGTGTCTTGATATTTTTAATACTGACGTCATTTGTGCTGCAGGTTTTACCCCGTTAACCCTTCTATCCCAAGCCAGAAACATCTATTTATGTCTCTGCTCTCTTACAGCGCGTCTCAGTGATTTCTCTGTACTGTTATATATTTTACTTTGATATGAACAAACATATGATGAGACTTCCTCACTTAGGAGCTTATTACTGTGCATACAACAATAAAGGCAGCATGGCTCTTCTTTGATATAATGATGGAAAGCAGTACCAAAGAGAAAACCCCAGTGCCCCAAGTCCACACAATGATTTGGAACATTACAGCATTACAGACTGCAAGAAGACTAAGAAGCAAAGAAAATTCTTACCTTTTAACATAAAATGCTGTCACGTATGACCCACTCAGAGATGTCTAAGCAGTTACTGTACTGATATAAAGTCATTTTGCATCTGGTGGTTATGGGTGTTAATAGACAATATGTCCAAATGTTTGTGGACACCCCTACTAATGAATACATTTAGCTACTTTAAGTTGATGTTCAAATGCAAACACAGCTTGTCTTGTCCCTGTAGAGAAGTACTGCCAATAGAATAAGACTAAACATGGACCTATTGGCACCATGTCTAATACCAGGTGTTGGCTAGAGGGGCATAAATCCTCCAGTGTTCTCTGCTCCATCCAGTACTTTTGGGATGAGTTGGAGTGGTGATCATCCAACATCCTGACCTCAGTCATGCTCACTAAATGACATCATTACATCAGTACTCCAATAGTACAAAGCCTCTGACAGCAGAGACGGATACTCAGAATGCCAGTATAAAGAGACAATGAAGGAGCAGGTGTCCCAGTGCTTTTCCATATGTTGTATGAGTCTGTGGATCATGGCCAGCGCTGACGAGGACCGTCTCCTTACTCCCACAGCCAGGACGCAGGCCAGGGAAACTAGGTCAGTGCGAGTGCAGCCACTGCTGGAGCGCTCCAGAGAACAGTCAGGGCGAGAGTCACAGACAGATGAATAATGATCACAGCAGCCCACTCACTGACTTCAGATCAGCCAGAGGCGGAGACCATGGAGGGGATGAGTAATGGCCAGACAGCCTCTTAACAAATGAATTGTGGACCCTAAGCTACATGAATGAGTGTTATCCATTCCTCTTTGATGTTGTCGTCATTCGTTTTCTTCTCTGAGATGCAGATGAAGGTCGTTTTCTTGCACTGTTAGTTATACTACTGCACTGTGAGTAGCGCTCTCGCTCTCGCTCTCTTTCTAGTAAAGGCGCTGCTGTACTGGGGAAAGAAAATCATCTGTTTAACTCCCTTCTTCTGCCGGTGTGCTGTGTTCTCATTTTCAGTATGCATGAGGGAGTCACATGATTACTCCCACTAAATCTCCAGCAATAAGCAGCCATCTAATGTTTCTCAGCTGCACCTGCAGTTCCCCGGTTTCATCAGTACCACCCTGACTCTGCATTCGTCTATGAGGGAGACGTGCTGAGGTTGTCGATTCACGCCGAGCAGGGAACAGGGACTCCTCCAGCAGCTCTGCTGTGTCTGATCCACTCATATCAGGACAACACACTAACACACCACCACCACATCAGTGTCACTACAGTGCTGAGAATGATCCACCACCCAATAATGCTGGCTGATCTTTGAAGAACAGGGTGAAAGTAGGCTAACAATGTAAAGGACTACAGTCTGTAATTGTAGAGCAAAGTGCACCATATACTCAGCTAGCAGTAGATATAAGGTGTACCTAATGAAGTGGCCAGTGACTGTATGATGACAATGATGGAGTCTGGGTTTTACTTCTGCTACCATTCCACCATGAAATCCAGAAGCTACAGAAAGAGGCATTGCTCATGTCGTGTTGATTGTCGTTTTAACACAACAGCGTATATCTCAGATGTTATCGAGGCCTCTCCCTCATCCATCTCATCTACTTTGCCATCCTCTACTGGCTTCCAGTCCTTTAGTCTCTCTGTACCAAAGGATGCTGTGCTTTATTTATATTCCACCTCCATTATGGACCCCATTATGTTAAATTCCTTTATATGTATGCAGATATGCATTATTCTGATGGACCTTGTAAAAGCACCAGGAGTCTTGGCTCTGCGCTTTGTGTGAAAGTCTTGAGTGTGGGAGGGAGCCTTCAGCAGCCTGCTGTTACCTCGGAATGGGTCTCCGAGTGTGCTGAGCAGTGCGTGACTCAAGAGGCAGCTGATGGCTGGCGCTGAGACAGAAATGTTTGTTGGTCACATGATGTTTGATGGTGCTGAAGTGCCTGCAATGGCTCCTTTATGGGTTTTTTGAGTCTCTGGCATCGCCTTGTGGACACACGTGATATAGCGCCACTTAAACCACACCTGATCTAGACCTGCTAATGTCATTTCTGACATGGTATGAAATACCAAAATACATTACGTAGCGCAGCGATGGATTGGCGCCCTGTCCTGGGCTTAGCTAGGATACCCTGTGCCCGGTGAGGGGGTAGGGGACTCGCCGCAACTCTGATCAGGATTAAGCGGAAGATAATGGATGGATGGGCATTTCCAAAAATGGAAATGCTAAGAATATGCGCCCTCAAGTTCATTTTGTAGACAACAGCATGTGCTGGGCAAAAGTATTGGGACACATAGTCATTCACTGTTTCTTCCGAAATCAAGAGTATTGACAAAGAGCTTATCCTGCTTTTGTTAGAGTGTCTTTAATGTCCCGTCAAGTCTTTCTACTAGATTTTAGCTTTAAACACACCTGGCATTGGACATGGTGCCAACAGGTTCTTGTTTAGTCCTATTCTATTGGCAGTACTTCTGTACAGGGACTAGACAAGCTGTGTGTGCATTCATATCAACAACTGATGCTGAATGGATTCACTAGGAGTGTCCACAAACGTTTGGACATATTATGGATTAGTTAATTGGGATATATGCTTCTTGATGCTTGTTAGCTACATTAGCCACTCTACACAAAACAAAAGAATCAAATGTGATAAACATGTCCCCTCCTTTTCCACCTGTCCACCCCTTCAGGGCGTTCCGAAGCCGGCTACAAGCCCTGCCGCCATGAGAAAAGCCCCTCCAAGTCTAACGAGGTAATCAGCCCTGAGGTATTGAAGATGCGGGCAGCGCTTTTCTGCATCTTCACCTACCTGGACACCAAAACCCTGCTGAGGGCTGCTGAGGTGTGTCGGGACTGGAAATTTGTGGCACGTCACCCAGCTGTCTGGACCAGGGTGCTTCTGGAGAACGCTCGCATCTCCTCTAAGGTTCTTCCTCATTCTGTATAAGAGTTCTTACGTAGGCCAACACAAAGCTGCAATGATGCAGTCAGGTGAGGTTTTAAAGTTTTAAATGTGCTCTCTTGTCTTTGCAGTTCTTGTGTACACTCTCTCAGTGGTGCACGCAGACCCACTCTCTGATCCTGCAGAACCTCAAGCCCAGGCAAAGAGGGAAGAAGGAGACCAAGGAGGAGTATCTGAAGAGCACACGGTACCACTGATGCACCTCCCACAATGCTGTACTCTGTCATGAATGTTGAGGCGTGGTTTAAGTACCTGATGGGCTGAAACACAGCTAACACTGAACGTTCTCACAACTTTGGCTAATGTTGTGTGAATGTTCTCCCAGTGTTAGAAGCAAATGTTCTCTCGATAATGTTAATGGAGCATTCTAGAATCATTGAAGGTTGAGGTGATGTTCTGGGACCCTTCTTGTAACTTTAGAAAGTTGTTCTGGGAATGTTAACAAAATGGACAAGTTCATGTTGAGGGAACATTCCAATACAACATTCCCTCTACCGAACTGGAATGTTAGGAGAATGTTCCAAGACAACATTATTACAATGTTAAATTGTTGCAAATGAGACTGAGATGACAGTCGGGGAACGTTTAGAAAATTGGACAAGTTCATGTTGACGGAACATTCCAGTGTAACATTCCCACAACCACAATGAAATGTAGGGAACATTCTCAGAACAGAATTTTGAATGTTCTATGATGTCCAAGACATTTGTAGAATGTTAAATTGTCATTGCAAATTAAGTTGATGTGGCATTCTAAGGATGTTATTGTAACTTTAGAAAGTTGTTCTGGGAATGTTAAGAAAACTGGACAAGTTCACGTTGAAGGAACATTATAAAGCAACATTCCCACAACCAAAATGGAATGTAAGGGGAACGTTCTGAGAACATTTTGTTAGCTGGGAAGCCCTGGGCCTTTATTCTCTCCAGACCAGTCTTCATCTCTGCTCCTCTGTGTTTGACCATTTTCTCTATTAATTATACTATATACTGTAAACTCCCCTGTGTGTGCCATATTTATACTTCACACACACACACACACACACACACACACACACACACACACTCACACAGCATGCTGACTCAGTAGTCCTGCTTAAAGATGAACAAGCTAAGGGAGCCTCTTTACCACCCTATTAAAAAGCATAACCCTGTTCAAATAGGGCTGAGCTTCACCTATACCCAGCTAATACAAGAACATTCCAAGAATATTGCGAGAACATTCCATTTAGATTATGCGAACGTTATGGTGTGGAGTTCTTGCTTGGTTATCAGAACGTTAGGTGTGAACATTAGGCTAGAACATTCTTTGAACATTCCCTTAATGTTGTTGTTATTATTATTATACACCCGGTCAGGTGACAAACAGGGAACATTCGTTCATTGTTCGAGCTAACATTAGGTTGGAATGTTATATCTAGGTTTGTTCAAACTTTAGTCAAAACCTTCAGAGAATGTTCCAGGAACGTTGTCATTTAACAGAACCATGCAAGAACGATACCAAAACGCTAGTTTACACCCAGGTAACACAGAATGTTAAACTAACGTTCTGGTATCGTTCTTGCATGGTTCTGTTAAATGACAACGTTCCTTGAACGTTCTTTGAAGGTTTTGACTAAAGTTTGAACAAACCTAGATACGTATATAACATTCCAACCTAACGTTAGCCTAACGATGAACGAATGTTCCCAGTTTGTCACCTGACCGGGTGTATAATAATAATAACATTAAGGGAATGTTCAAAGAACGTTCTAGCCTAATGTTCACACCTAACGTTCTGATAACCAAGCAAGAACTCCACACCATAACGTTCGCATAATCTAAATGGAACTTTCTCGCAATGTGCTTGCAACGTTCTTGTGTTAGCTGGGTACACACAGCAGCACATCAGCTTGTTATTTACAGTGTTTACTGTGACTTCAGGTTGATCTAAACAAGACCAGAGCTTATAATGGATTATATTCTTTATCTTTCTTGTGTTTGTGTCTGTATGTGTGTGGCTCTTAGTGGATGTCTAGAGGAAGGCCTGGAAGCTTTGCTAAAAGCCACAGGAGGAAACCTGCTCATCCTGAAGGTGTCTCATTGCCCTAATCTGCTGACTGACCGCTCTCTGTGGCTGGCCAGCTGCTATTGCCGAGCTCTGCAGGCTGTAACGTACCGGTTAGTCCACTAGAGGGCACCACTTTATGCTTACTATTAAAGAGTGAATGTACTTAAATCTCTCTTTACGGAAAGTGAGCACTAATGTCAGTAATGCTGTGTTTCAGAGTGCTGGATGATGTGTGTATTTGCATATTTCAGGAGTGCCACAGACCCTGTGGGCCAAGAGGTTATCTGGGCGTTAGGAGCAGGCTGCCGAGACATCATCTCCCTACAGGTGGCGCCATTACATCCCTGGTAAGGGTATTCAACAAGGATTATCGAAATAGCTGACCAGCTGTAACCTATATATAACCAATCAGCCAGAACATTAAATCCACATGCTGACATATTGGTGTCAGATAGCATAGGATGGTGGGAGGGAGATGTACATAGTTTGCGTGGTTTTAATATTATGGCTTGAGACTGGGCTACTGTGATCATTCTAAATAGGAAACATCTAATAAGAGTTTGTTTGTTACAGTCAACAACCAGCACGGTTCAGTAACAGGTGTCTGCAGACGATTGGCCGGTGCTGGCCACACCTCCGAGCCTTGGGAGTAGGTGGAGCTGGATGTGGTATACAAGGACTGGCTTCATTGGGTGAGATCATTGGTTCTGTCCAGTTCATTCACCTGTTACATCCAAACATGATCACCAAAGCTATCTAGAACCAACTTCTGCACACCTGACTTTAACCAATGAGAAACAAGATGCTGATCTCAGTGTTAACAGCTTCTTCAACTAAAGGTACCTGAATGGTGTTCCAACTGTTAACATCAGCCATAACATTATGACCACCTCCGTGTATCACTGTAGTTATCCATCTGTTTCTCTGTGTACTTTATTATCCTCCTTTCATCCTGTTCTTCAGTAATCAGGACCCCCACAGTGCAGGTATTATTTGTGGTGGATCGTTCTCAGTGACTCTGATGTGGTGGTGGTGTGTTAGTGTGTGCTGTGTTTGTATCAGAGGTCATTAGTAACACTGACTGTGTGTTTGTCGTAGCGAGGAACTGCATGCGGCTGCAGGTGCTGGAACTGGACCACGTCAGCGAGATAAATCAGGAGGTGGCTGCTGAGGTGTGCCGAGAAGGTCTGAAAGGCCTAGAGATGCTGGTCCTCACCTCAACCCCAGTGACCCCCAAAGCCCTGCTCCACTTTAACAGTGAGTCCACGAGCGCTCTATTCTGTATATAAGGCCTGGCCTTAACTTAAATGACATTCACCTGACTGCCAGGTTCTGAATGCACAATGTATACACTCAGTGGCCACTTCATTAGGTACACGTCCATGTTATCAGCGCCACTGAGCATATAGATGACAGACTGTAGTCCATCTGTATACTTTCACTGTTCTTCCACACAGAGCAGCTATGCAGTGCAGTGACACTGATGTGGTGGTGGTGTGTTAGTGCGTGTTACACTGATATGAGTGGATCAGACTACAGACTGTAACCTATATGCTCAGTGGAGCTGATAACATGGATGGCCTAATGAAGAAGTCAGTGAATGCATATAAAAATGACTCTCTCCTTCTTCCTCTGTAGGTGTGTGTCGTAATCTGAAGTCCATCGTTGTGCAAATAGGTATTGAAGATTATTTTGAAGATCCCAACAGCCCAGAGGCGAGAAAGCTCTTTGATGAGATGGTGAACAAGCTCCAGGTACGGATCAATTTAAAGCAGATGTGGGCTGATGCCCGGGAAGGTACACAAGAGCCATGGGGTGTAACATTTAGGAATTTCTCCTACAAGCCTGCATTCACACCAGCAACAACACAACACAGCAAAGCGTCCGAGCGGCCAGTTTCCAGCAGGTGAATGTTGCTGATGTGAAGTGGGTGGAGATCTGAAGTGGTCTGTTTTCACTGCAGTATATCATGATGCTAAGAACAAGTACTAAACAAAGTTCTACCAGAAAGTCGCAAGCAAAGATTAGAAAGTTGTACGAGTTCCCGCTCTTGTGAAGCAAGTGACGGCACAAAGTCTCCAAAACTGGACAGTCTAGAAAAGTCATCTCGAAGCGAAGCAGCGTGTGTGAAGAAGCTCGAAGTGATCACCCGTCTGTGCAGCCGCCTACCCGCCGGGCTAAAATTAACCAGGCGAAGCTGTTCTGGAGTTCGAGGCCACGGGGTTTCCTGTCTTTGAGCCTGGCGGGCTGAGATGAATCAGTGACATTAGGAGAGCCCTTCTGCTGCTATGTTGGTGAATTGTGACTCATCCTCACTTGCTCCAGGCTTAAGAGCGGAGGGGAACTTCTGTGGAGAAGACTTTCACAGGAAGTGGTGAACGTGGACGATTTCACCCAGAACCAGAGTCCAATTTCACTTTTAAAGGTCTGAAATGTGAGACCACCAACGTCTAGTCCATCTGTCTTACAGATCTGACGGCTTGGCTATAGGAGAGCCTTCTGACATGCTGCTAATAAAATTTAATGGCTAATGTTATCCTGAGTTGTATCCCAGCTTGCTACTACAATAATAACCCTGCTTCATACTTTCCATCACAGTAGTCGGCTGTTTTTGCTCTTTATGCATAACACAGGGCCATTTAAAGCTGCTCTTTCTGTTCTTTTTTTAGAAGAATGATGAAGAAGGGATCTAAATCTGTCCAGTGTGACACATTTATGCAGCTAAAATGAGGTGTAGACACGGCCAGAATATCAGGGTTATATGAGCACTGGCACAGAGAGGTGTAGTGCAGACAGGGGTATCAGGAAATCATCATCTACATAAAACTTGACAGCAGATGGAAGCATGAAATGCTCTGAAATGTCCTAGTTGATGCTGATGTTGACCTTGGATTTGATCAAACACAGTGGACCAACACCAGCAGATGACATGGTGCCTCAAACCATCACAGAAACATCACACTGGACTTCAGACTCCTTTCATGAAGCTCTTTGATTGTGTAATGAATAAAATATGAGTTTATCATTTCACAATATTCTAATTATTGTTGCATGACTATTATATTATTTATAATAAGACATACAGTATCAGTCAAATGTTTTTTTCTTTTTTCCTAAGTCGTAAATGAATACTGAGGTCATCCAGACTAGGAAGGAACACATAAGGAATCATGTAGTAAACTTAAACGTGTTAAACAAACAAAACATGTTTTAGATTTTACTTCAAAGTAAACACACAACTGATGTCTCAAACACATTAAGAGGCAAGAAATGCAAGTCATGAACTCTTGACAAAACACAGCTGTTAACTGAAAGCCATTCCAGGTGACTACCTCATAAAGCTGACTGAGAAAATGCCAAGAAAGCTGCATCTAAGTAAGAGGGGCCTACAGTGAAGAATGTAAAATATAAACATATTCTGGTTGTTTAACACTGTTTTGTTTACTAAATAATTACAGATGTATTTCTTCATAGTTTAAATGACTTTAGTATTAATCTACAATGCAGAACACTTAAAAAATGAAGCTGTCAGTCATGTGTAAGTCATGATGCCACAAAGTCACATTCGTCACTAATGATGGCCAGATTCAGGATCTTTAGGTTTTGACGTGATGTCATATGAGTAACTACTTTTTCCCACTATTGTCCTTCAGGCGTTGAAGAAGAGACCAGGCTTCTCCAAAATCCTCCACGTGAAGGCGGATGGTCTGTGCTAACCTCACTCTTACTGAGATGGAACCCAATGAAAGGTTGTGAAACTCTCCAACCTGATCAAGTCATTCTCTCCTTTATGAAACAGGCTGAACCTCCATCTTCAGTCTCAGCCAGCATGCCATTGGAAACTCCATACTCCAGTATTATGAGTTGACACCTGTAGCTAACAGCTTAACAGGCTTTCAAGGTTTGGATTTGATGGACGTGTCTTCAGAGGGACATTGTGATCAGCCTCTTTAGATTCTGTTCCTGATGACACAGATTCAGATCATGGGCTGTGGCATATTCAAACCCTCGCAATTCAAACTCAAGTCGTCAGAGATGGTATCTTTGTCTTTATAGCACACAGAGCTGGCATCTTCTTCCTGCCAAGCTGGTCAACCATAATACTCAAGCAGCACATATACAGTTAAATAAGGAGTAGACTGAGGATGTGTGGGACATTCATCGAAACAAGTAACAAGAAATACATCATGCCATAACCATGGGTTACTACTCTTATGGCAAAACACCAGCTTCACCTTTAACCCGAGGCCCTTTCCTCCTTAGAATCAGTTTATACAGCAGCTCCAGTCAAAGGAAAGACCAGGATGTAGAAACAGAATGCCAGCGAATGCAAGAGATTCTCCTGCAGTATCCGAAACGGCAACTATTGTCCAGCTTCAGTAATATCCTCTCATATCATCTCACCGTGCAGGGTTGTGGTGCCCTCACAGGTCTCCTGCTGTTGAATTCATGGTGCCATTCATCTCCTTGTGGAACATCAAGGGTTATAGACTCATACATCATACATCAGCACAAAAGTGTGCCTCCATGAACATTCAGAAATCCATCACAAATTGTGTTCTTGTCATATTATCTGCTCATGACCAGCTTTTTATTGAGATGTATCATGTTTAAGCCTTTATGATGGCAGCTCAGGTTGGGTATTTGAGCAGGTAGTGCTAGTGAGGAGGTCAGAAACGATGATCGCTGCTGATGATGCACAGAAAACCGTAATCACTTTGAGCAGGGTTCTTTAAAAGATCCTCATTAGCTGGTGTCCTTAGTTACATATTTCTGATGTTTCTTTGAGTAAGTTACGGCCATTAGTGTACAATCCTTCGATTGAACTTTCTTAATCAAAAATCAAACTGAAGAGCCACCAGTGGATGTTGGAAAAAGGTTAGGATCTACATGAGCAGGGAGGCCATATTCAGGTACAGTGGAGCTTCGGTTTTCATCATTAAAGTACCTGATGATAACCGAAACGAATGATAACTGAAGCGATTTTTTCCAGAAGAAATACATTTGTTAAAGGCGCTCCAAAATATAACAAAAAACACATTTTATATAGAATAACTGTAGTTTTACATACACAACACAATAAGAAATAAACACAAAAGACTAATGAAATAGATAAATGAACATTTAGCATCACTCTTACAGGTTTACGCTCTGTTTTAGAGTGTGCCGGTGTGGTCCAGCCACAGCCTTTGTTTTGTACAAATGTTTACAGGTGGTAACTTTAGTGTGATTTGTTTTGAGCATTATCAACAAGAAACAAACCAGAGAAACAACAAGAAACAAACCAGAATAAACATGTGGGTGAGTGAAGAATGTGTGAGTGGATGCTTTGTTTTTGCAAAATTAGCAGCGAGTCATGTGGACACATCAACCAAAACTGGGTGGATGAACAATAACTGAGACAAAATTTCTCTGAAAAACATCAACAATAACTGCATTGTATGATAACTAAGGCAAACGATAACCGAGGTTCCACTGTACTTGATAAAGAGTAGATTTTACCAGGAGATTTTAGAGCATTTCAACTGGAAGCAGGAAGACTGTACATGGTGCCTGGAAAACTGATCAAAATCCAAGTCCTAGACCTTTTAGGCAACTGAGAATTCCTAGTTATTAAGAAGACTTCTCCTGGGAAAAGAGGACATCTGGTCAGACCAGATTAAGTGAAAATTCCTTAGCCTACTCAAATCTACAGCTTTTGATTTTTTTATTAATTTAATATTTCATATTTTTTGCTTTCATGAATATTTTTGCTTTCACATGTATCTGGACTGATGGGTAGAGTTTTGCCAAGACTAAATAACATCTGGAGATGTTACAGTATGCCATAGCTCTAATGCTTCTTCAGAAACTTGCTTAAATGCAATAAATACGATGCAGGCAATGGTTTCTGCCATTTTTCTGCACTCTTGGTACTGTACCAGTTACCCATCAGGCATTGGTGTTCCCCTTGGACCAGCCTTTGAGATCTAACCTGTCTTACTCCAAGTGCTTTAGTCCAGGGGGATCACTCTCACGGTGCAATGCTGTACTTCCTGTCTTAAGAACTTCTTCACAGGGCTGGAGTGGACTGTACTGTATGGAGCGCTTCTTCTACAGCTGAATGGATGGTTCTTGGTAAAACATGGAACTGGCCTTACCAACATTACTGGGGTTCGAGTAGAAGAGGCTGGCACTTAAAGGCAGGACGTTGTTGAGCATTCAACATTCCCTTCAATCTTATTACCGACTAGAGTCCCAACCCGAGAACAGCGCACTCCTTCGCCAAGTCCACTCGTCTACATTTTGAGTTCCTGACAATCTGTCTCCTGAAGACTTTAAAAACTGTACATATGTTGTTTATGCAGATGTAAGGAATGGTGTGAATATTCTATGGTGGAAGTGAAGAGGAGAAACGGCTTCAGTTCAGGAGAATCCTCCACCCTAAATAGATTTGTCTTTTTCGTTCCAAAGTTTCTGCGGTGGTGGCGCCCACGTTGGCGCCACAATGGAAAATGTCTTTCAAAGAGTAGTGTTGAATTTGCAGTATGTTGTGTATCATAGATGCTTTATATATTGAATGTGTATCCTATAGAGATGGAAATTATTTAAAAAGAGAGCATAAAGTTTATTTGAGCTATTTATTTCTATAAAAATGTCTATAATGATGGCATGTTTGTGTTCAAGCATAATACATCATGTTGCCTTCTTAACTGTTCGACTATAGTTGCTAGAATATTAGATGTAAGAGCTTTACTGCTTGCTATGTTTCATTTGAAGACCCGGCAGTCTTTGCACCATAATGTAAAAGAAAAGGAAAATGCTAATGTTTAGTATTAAGGTGTTATTTGATGTCACTTTGTTTAATGTTGAGCTTTTTGCAGTATTAATGCACTTTTTTATCCATTTAAACCATTCAGAGGTCAGTGATTGCTAGTTCTGTAAGAGTTCTGTAACAAACCCATCCTCTCTTCATGCAATCCTTCCATCACTGGATTTCTTTCCTCTTTTGTGCCAAAACACAACTTTTTCTGATAGAAACTACTAGCTTTACCATATCTTGTGATCCACCGCGGATGGTCGACACCTAGAACATTATGATTGTAGATGTACAAATGCACAAAATCTGCTACTAGTGACTAGAGGACTTCTGGAAGGTCTTCTCGATGGGGTCTGCCTTGGTTGTGGACACTCTAATGAATGCATTTAGCCACTTTAAGTTGCCCCTTTTGCTGACACAGATGTACAATCACAGCTCCCTGTAGAGACATACTGCTAATAGATCAGGACTCTCTGGAGTTCTGTTGGCACCATGTCTAATGCCAGCTGTGGGCTAGAGGGGTATACATCCTCCCAGCATCTGCTGTGATGGTGCTCCTATGGGGTGACCCTGACCTCTCAAAGCAATCAAACCCTTCAGCAATGCTCCAAGAGCTAGTAGAAAGCCTGGACAGTAGACCATTAGTAGACCCACAAAGGTGTCCCAATACTTTTGCCCTAGTCTAAGACTAGTCGCCAACATAGAAAGAAACCGACAGTAGCTGATGTCATTGTTTCTGCTCTACAGAAACATCACAGATGGCTTATTTTTCACTAGTAAGGCTCGACTATGTTTTTTTTAGCTTTGAAGCAAGGCCATCGTAGAAACAATGAGTTAAAAGTGGTGTTAGCTGTGCCAGGTGTTGTGACCTTTTCTCGTGTGGCTGTTCTGTAAAGATTTGTATCCATAAAGCGACGAGTTATCAGTACATCAGATGGACGTGAGTCTATAGCGCTGATAAGAAAGTTCTTATTTCTGCTCATTGCAAATTAATGGAATATTAATGCTATTTATGACAAAAACGTGTGTGAACGATGATCTTCCTGTGGACAAAAAGCCTGGAACTGCACATGCCTGGACTACAGCTATGTATACTGTACATAAACAGTATCTGGACTGCTAAAGAGTTGGCTTTGGTGATCTTTTCATGCCATTTTTTTATTACTTTGTTTTGTCTCTGGATTTTGGACTGTTCACACGTTCAACGATGCCTCTTGCTTTTCCTCGGACCAGCTTAGTGCCAAGGTATTCAGTTAATGTACCTCCTCTGCACATGTTCCCCGTGTGAATGATTGTACTTTTATGCTCATCTTGTATTGTATACATGCATTACCTCAACTCGTTGGCTACTGGAGAGAGGCCACACGCTGGCTCCTTTTATACCGACTGTCATCCGGCGCTGTCATTTCATAGAACCTGTACAGATCATCATCAACGAAGCTTCTTCTCTGAAAAAAGATAAGTGCAGAGGCCCTCTGGTCATTGCCTGGCCTACTTTTCTTACTGCTGACTGCATCATGTGTTACAGTTAGCTTCGCCTGCTCTGTTAATCCTCTGCAAGTCTATCACAGTTTGCATTGCGTACAAAAGAAAACAAGTGTGACCCAAACGTTTACATTCCGAGTTTCATGCAGTTTTCTTCTGGGCGTGGCCTATGAAACACAATTAAAAACATACATGAAACGTAGGCGTGTGTCAGTGTTTCCTTTTACATATTCATGTCTATCCTACAACATGATGCATTAACATCTTCAGCACTGCAGTGGTTCAGAGCTGCTGATGGATGAGTAGCCACCAACGCTGGACTGTGCAGCAACAGATGAGCTGCAGTCTCTGACTTTACATCTACAAAGTGGACCAATAAGGGTCTGTCTAATACAGTGGACAGTGAGCTCACATAGTGTTTAATCCACTCATATCAGAAAGCACACCACCACCACATCAGTGTCACTGCAGTGCTGCTCTGTGGGGGTCCTGATCATTGAAGAACAGGGCTAACAAATCTGCAGATGGACTACAGTCTGTACATTCAAGATGGCCATCGTGTTGGTGGCGCGCCCTACCAGGCTTCCCCCACAGCTTGTGTCTAAAACGGTATCGACAGTGTCTTAAGTGGCTATTTTAGACACTCTTAAACAAAAGATTACAAACTCTTCCTCTGAGCTTGTGTGTTACTTACTATTCCTAAACAGCTCACCTTACTCAGAGACTGTCAGTAGTTCTACATCAGTGATTATGCTGACTGTCCACATGGGGGCAGCAAAGCATTAGTTATTAATAAAGACTGTTTCTGTCATTATCCAATAATTCATTGAATGGTAAGAGAAACAATATTTATTTGGACTAAACAAAGTAAACAGAGTACTGTGCATAAGTCTCAGTCACCTAAATGTTACTGAAACCACTAATCTTGTGAGCTTTCACTGGTCAATACCATTAAAATGGGTGCAGATAAGCATAAATACAGTAAATCAAGCATTTCAAGTAGTCAGTATGTTTATGTAACATAATGAAGGTTAAAGCAAACCAGACATTAGATGATAGAAGTCATACTGAACTATCATGAGGAGATGTTTGGAAGGGGTTAAACCAACTGGGATTTATTCTAGTATGAAGTTTCTCCATCATGTTTTACTATAATCTTACTGCTGTATATAACAATATAATGTCATTTTAAAAGCTTAGGTTGTCTTTTACACAACGTACACTTTATAATTAAACTTCAACCTAATAAACATGATTATATTATTATTATTATTATTATTATTATTGTTGTTGTTGTTGTTGTTGTTGTTGTTACTACTACTACTACTACTACTATTTATTATTATTAGTATTATTACTACTACTACTACTATTATTATTATTATTATTATTATTATTATTATTACTACTACTACTACTACTACTACTATTATTATTATTATTATTATTATTATTATTATTATTATTATTATTATTATTATTATTATTATTATTATTATTATTATGTGGGACACCCATACTGTTAAAGTGTGAGTTATAACATTTTTGTTTCAAATAACCAGATGTAATATACATAAATTGTTTAAAATCTGTCTAACTACACAAAACATGGACAAATGTTCAAGGTCAAATCATGTCTTGGCAGGATCTGCACTACATAATGTGCTGTAACACTCTGTCAAATCAATCATCCGTGCTGTTGCTTTTTATACTGCTTACATCACTGATCTCAGAAGTGTATCATATTTGATACACAGCTGAGTTTTATGACATTAGTGTGATAATTATGATACATTATCTTACATCATCACCAGATGACAAGTAAAAACTCCCTGTATGAGGGGTTAAAAAGTTTGTGTTCGGTATGTTTTTGTTTGTTTAAACAACATGACGTGAGTGATACAGTCTGGACGTATCAAACTCGTGTAATGAGCTATTTAATGTCTTTCTTTGAAACTGATTGATAGAGAGACCGGTTTCAAAGGATTAGTGTCCTGGCAGTCATTTGATGGTTTAGACTTTACAGGATTTAAATGGAAATGAGCTTTAACTCGTAGATAAATTAGGTTTGATCAGTAAAGCAAAACTACACAGTTACTGAGGATCCAGCTCACCAGTGTTGACCCCGGCTTTTGCACACTACTGTATATTAACTGTATTATGTTATTATGCTATTATTATATACAGTGCCTTGCAAAAGTATTCATACCCCTTGAACTTTTTCACATTTTGTCACCTTACAACCACAAACTTAAATGCATTTCATTGAGATTTTAAGTGATAGACCAACACAAAGTAGCACATAATTGTGAAGTGGAATGAAAATGGTACATGGTTTTAAAAATTTTCATCAAATAAAAATCTTAAAAGTGTGATGTGCAAAAGTATTCAGCCCCCTGTACTCTGATACCTCTAAACAAAATCCAGTGCAATCCATTGCCTTCAGAAGTTACGTAATTAGTTAATAGAGTCCAGCTGTGTGTAATTTAGTCTCAGTATAAATACATCTGTTCTGTGAAGGTCTCAGTGGTTTGTTAGAGAACACTAGTGAATTGAACTGCAAAACTACCAAGACATGGTCGTATTGGTAGAAAACTATAAGAAGAAAACTATTGTTGAAAGAAAGACATAAGAAGTGCTGTTAACAGTTTAGAAGCCATGTAAGCTTGTAAACAGCACTTCTTGTGTCTTTCTTTCAACAATAGTTTTCTTCTTGCCACTCTTCCATAAAGGCCAGATTTGTGGAGTGCAGACTTATAGTTGTCCTGTGTACAGATTCTCCCACCTGAGCTGATTTCTGCAGCTCCTCCAGAGTGACCATGGGCCTCTTGGCTGCTTCTCTGACCAGTGCTCTCCTTGCTCGATCTGTCAGTTTAGGTGGACGGCCATGTCTTGGTAGGTTTGCAGTTCAATTCAATAGTGTTCTCTAACGAACCACTGAGGCCTTCACAGAACAGGTGTATTTACACTGAGACTAAATTACACACAGCTGGACTCTATTAACTAATTAAGTGACTTCTGAAAGTAAATGATTGCACTGAATTTTGTTTAGAGGTATCAGAGTACAGGGGGCTGAATACTTTTGCATGTCACACTTTTAAGATCTTTATTTGAATAAAATTTTGAAAACAATGTATCATTTTCATTCCACTTCACAGTTATGTGCTACTTTGTGTTGGTCTATCACTTAAAATCTCAATAAAATACATTTACGTTTGTGGTTGTAAGGTGACAAAATGTGAAAAAGTTCAATTGGGCTGAATACTTTCGCAAGGCACTGTATCTTAGTCTCTTTATGTATGTTGACCTGTAGGCAGTGAGCTGATTAAGGCAAGTGTTAGTCTGGGTTGGGTGACTATAAACTGGAAGTGGAAGGTGTGGTGTGTTTAGCAGGTGAGTTATCTGATAAGACTTATCACAACTTAACAGACCAGGTGCTTGTGTGTGTGTGTGTGTGTGTGTGTGTGTGTGTGTGCGTGTGTGTGTGTGTGTGTGTGTGTGTGTGAAGACAGAGGTCAGTGGGCCACATTGAGGCCAGTGTGGTATAATAAGGCAGTAATGATATAACGGTCAATACAATGTTCAGTTCAGTTCCTTATCATATAGGACTGTATCTTCATTGTGAAGAACCGAAGAATGTCACTTGTCCAAATGTTTGTGGACGCCCCTTCTAACGAATGTATTACACACATGCACAAATGCACACACAGCTTGTCTAGTCCCTACCAATAGAATAAGACTAAACATGAAACTATTAGCACCTGGACTAATGCCAGGCATGGGCTAGAGGGTATAAAGCCCCCCAGTGTTGAGCTGGTGTGCAGTGGAGCTGTGTTCTCTGCGATGAGATGGGGATGAGGTGAAGGTGGTGATCATCCAAAATCCTGACCTCATTAACACTCTTGTCGCTGAATACAATCAAATTCTCACAGCAATGCTCCAAAAGCTTCAGTAGAGACAGTTCCTCTATTTTTGATTTCAGAAGAAAGAGTGAATGAGCAGGTGTTTAAATACAGTCATTTCAGAATATGACGACTTACCTAATAATAACCATCCTGGCTCAGATGAATAGTGAGACGTCATATCATTGACTGTATTAGGTGATGGAGGCACTGATGCCCATTGCAAATGCAGCAGAGCACCAATTTGCTAAGTTGTTATTCTCCTCTGGCATCATGGCCTGTGGGGCACCACTGTTATGTTGTTGGCGGTACAAGAAGCCTGTTCTCAGTACACCTTCACTACTCCAGCCTTCAACCAGTACCCTATTACCAGACCCTTATAGACATGATGATGCTTTTATACTCTGCTACAACTGACTAGTGTGTCACTTATATATACATACAGCCTGTCACGTAGCATCTGTGACATCCTTAACTGAGTTCATTACAAACCAGTGGTCATAATGTGGGTGTACACTCTGGTTAGGACTGAGATGTTTTTGTGCTCATGCCTAATCACCACGGCCTATTTTTCTCTGCCTGAGAGAGCCTCCATGTTGGCTCTAAAGATAGAAATGTGGATTTATTTATAACAGACACCACTGTGCTGTACACATCATACTGCCAGCCTGAGGGGAAAAACTCTTGGGGAAGAGTTTTCCCTAATAACCGTGATTAAAATGAAAGAGTGGCTCGAGTATATGTAAAAAATTGCTTGGCCAGGCTTCCATTCAAAGACGCCTGTGCAGATGGTTTACTGAGCACCAGGCCTAGGACAGAATACACTGTGCTGTAGATTATATTCCATGT
Source organism: Crenuchus spilurus (assembly GCA_036984385.1). Taxonomy (NCBI): domain Eukaryota; kingdom Metazoa; phylum Chordata; class Actinopteri; order Characiformes; family Crenuchidae; genus Crenuchus; species Crenuchus spilurus. Next base: position 65,280 of record BRDA01008691.1, on the reverse strand, counting down.
TCTTGGAATCAGTCTGTGTGTATTAATAACACACTGGTATGAAACCCAATGGTAATTTGAATGTGACCGCTGCAGGCAATTACTGGACAGACCGTATGGTGACTCAGTGTTAGAGGATTATATCTACATATACAGTATATATATATAATAAAACCACCTCCTTGTATCTCTACTGACCATACAGGTGCACTTTGCTCACAATTACAGACTGTAGTCCATCTGTTTCTCTGTATTCTCTGGTATAGGACAACCACAGCATCCTGTGACCACCAGATAAGGACAAGAGGACTAACACCAGCAGCCCTGCTGTGTCTGATCCAGACACACTAACACACCACCACCACATCAGTGTCACTGCAGTGTCTGACTGATCCACCATCCAAATCAAGTCATTTACATACATCAGCCTTATACATTCAAAGGGATGAAGGTTAACATGGACCATAGTTAAATCTATCTTTGGTGTGTAGATGAATAAAGCTCGTTCCTCACGTCCACAGATTTCTCACATCTCTGTTAAGTCTTACTCATTGTCCTGGGTGTGTGTCCAGCACATACACACACACACACACACACACACACACACACACTCAGGAGGCATGGCTGGCACTTTTCTCATTAACTCGGTCTTTCCAAAAGTCACACCAGGAGCCATTCCTCATCCTCTTCACTTCTGCTCTAGTTTTTAGTGCCTGGACTTATATAACATGGAGTGGTCTCTCTGTCTCTGTCTCTGTCTCTGTCTCTGTCTCTGTCTCTGTCTCTGTCTCTCTCTCTCTCTCTCTCTCTCTCTCTCTGTCTCTGTCTCTGTCTCTGTCTCTCTCTCTCTCTCTCTCTCTCTCTCTCTCTCTCTCTCTCTCTCTCTCTCTCTCTCTCTCT
>BRDA01008691.1:27426-63378 GCA_036984385.1 Crenuchus spilurus | reverse complement strand
TAACATGAGTCGATGCTCTCGTAATCCAGTACTACAACCTACTCGGAACAGAAGTTGAGTAGGGTTTTCGTGACCTCGTGGTAGTAAGGTCTCTTGTGTCGAGATGTCGAGTCACGACCCCTAGAGATCTAGGTCCCCAAGTGACCGCATCCCTAAATATCACTTGACTCTACGACCCCGACAGTATGGTGACGTGTGCACTAGTGAGTCCAAACAACTGCCACTCGTCTCCCTACTGAGCTGTAGAGCTGTGTTCTCTGGAATGATGGTGCTCCAGTGCTTTTGGGATGAGTTGAAGACAAGGCTCATCCAACATCATGACCTAATGCTCTTGTAGCTGAGTACAATCAAATCTTCACAGCAATGCTCCCAACAGAAGAAGGTTAGAGAACCGTGAGCCACACTGGAGCTGAAATCTGGATTAGTCCTCCGTGGAACATAATAAAAGTAGCTCCTGTCTAAAACCATCTGCGAGAGAGAGAAGATGGCATTGCACCAGCTGTGATGTTAATGTGAGTGGACAGAGAGTGGCCCCTTGACCACAGTCTGCACACGTTCTTATTCTCCGGTGAGAGAACTACATCTGAATTACATTTGCACTGCAGAGCGGTGGAGCAGACAGGGAGGCTGTGGGCAGCAAGTGTGGCACAGGAACAGACGTATGGGACACCAGAAGCTGAATCTTTATACTGAATTATTTGCCTTCTTGGAGAGCAGAAGGCTGTGATTTCAATTACTTTGGTTTTAAAGGTGTCATTAATATCCCGTTTGGATTAGAAGTACGGATTTCTAGAAGCACAGGTCTGTGTCTGTCAACTGAAAACATCAAAAGGTGTTTCAGTGGTCTGAACATTATTAATGAGGCTAGAAGAACATCTACAGTCACCATATCAATCCCGTTTCAAGAAAAGATTTCTAAAAATGCAATAAAAACTGAAATCTGGACTTTGTTTGTTCACTAAAACTAAAACTAAAGATTCAGTGTTCTCAACTTAATTCTATTTGTGAAATTTAGAAATTTCACAAAAACAAAAGATGCCTGCAACAGAGGCGTTTACTACTGCTTTACATCACCTTTTCTTTTAATTACATTTATTTTCTTTGTTTAATTTTATTTATTAATTTTTGTCCATTTTTATCCCCTTCCCAATGTAGTAATAGACAAATATCCCATCCATTAGGAATCTCCTCATCACTTTTGCACTGTCCTTGACTCTAGGAGGGTGAAGTCAAGCACAAGCTTCCTCTGTTGTGTGTGATGCTGCCACCACCTCTTTTCAAACTACCACGTCCTTGGGGAGCCAACGTGCTCGGAGGAAAGCGCAGGATTCCCAGCACCGAATGGACCAATCAGTAGACGCCTCAGCCAGCGGACATTGCAATGTGTGAGTGATAGGGAGAGAGAGAGAGAGAGAGAGAGCCATCTACTCATCCAGAGAGAGCACTGCCAATTTTTGCTCTCTTGGGTAAACAGCATGACCGGGATTCAAACTCGCGATACTCTGGTCATAGTATCAGCGGCTTAGCCTGCTGAGCCACTCGGAGCCCTTTAATTACACTTCTTAATCATTTGGGAATTAAAGATCTGAATTGAAAATTGACTTTATGACTGTTCTTACTGACCTGAGCTGCTCAACAGTCTGTGGTTGCTCTCCTCTTCGTGATGCTCCAGACATTTTCAGTAGAAGACAGATCTGGACTGTGGGCAGACACACTCTGTTAAGCTGTTGTTGTGTAAAATGAGGCCTGGCTTTGTCCTCCTGGAATAGACATGGAGTTCTTGGGAAAAGAAGCCGGGTTGACACCAGCATCAATAGTACCTTCATAGTGCCATTGCCGATTCCATGAGTAATGGTGCACTCCCCATGCCATCGCTGTTTTTTTACACTCTTCATTGGTAACAGTCTGGATCTTTGGCACAGTGAAATGTGGACTCCTCTGACTACAAATATTCCTTGTGTCCATCATGGTAACACAAAAGCAGAAGTTTCTATTCTGCCTTTACAAAAGATTTCCTCTGACTGCCTGAATCTTTGCATGATAATAGACTGTAAATGGTGAAAGACCTAAATTCTTGTTAATCTTACACTGTTTTCAATGTCCTTGCTTGTAAAGACTGAGGTATTAGTGGAGCTCCTACTCAGTCTTAATGACTTCACCTGTTACCAACTAAACTACTAATTGTGGAACCTTCCAGAACAGTGTTACTTGTACATTTCAGTTGTAATTTTCCTGCCCCAGCTTTTGTCATTGTGTTGAAGGCATCAATTTCTACCCATCCATCCATCATTTTATCCACTTAATCATGATCAGGGTTGCAGTGAGTCTGATTCCCCCTCACTGGACACAGGGCAGGGCATTACGGACTATCCTAACCAAGCACAGGGCACCAATCAATCGCTGGGTACACATGCACACAACTTAGAGTACCCAATTCACCTTACCTCCATGTTTTTAAACTATGGTAGGAAACAGAGACTTCAGAGGAACCCCACGCAATCACGTGGAGAGCATGGAAACTCCACAAAAATGTAGACTCGAACCCAAGACCTCAGCGCTGAGAGGCTGGTGTGCTAACCAGCTAATAAGCTACCGTGTTGCATCAATTTCTATTTTTTAAATTTAACAATTACAGATTTCAGTTTTTATTATATGTATAGAACGTGCTCCGTTTCTGTCTTTAGTTCTTCCAAGAAAGAGAAACTAAAGTCCGGGCTAAAACCCAAACCCTTAAAAACAGACTCCCTTTTCCAATGCAGTCGAGTTAAAGTGAATACAAACCATTACTGGAAACGATGCAGTAAGTGTTGTGTAAGAAGTTTGTCTAATCTGGCTGTCTGATAAGAGGGAGTGAGGGGAGATATCTGGTTTCCTGCACTAAAACCGACTCTATTGACCTCTTAAAGGTGTCAGTATTAGACATGGAGTTGTGAGGGGCTTTATATCTACAGCCACACCAAAGTGACAGTGCAGTGTTACTGACAGCCTCTTCAGCCTGACATCCAAACACGTGGTTTGTACACCAACGCCTAGAAGTTTCCAAAATACATAAAACATACACACAGAGATTATTTTCAAACGTTTATAAATGAACAACTTATTAAAAATGTTGTTTCTGCTCTCCTTTTTGAATTAGAATAAAGGGGTAGAATGCGACACCACATGTCCACTCATTGCCCTTTTGCACTGAACACAATGAAGCCGGCTGGCTGAAAAAAGACAAATCTACAATTCACTTTTATTTCCTCCAAAATTCTCTCGTTTTATTTACAGTTCAAGTCAATCACATGCAACATTGTTTTAAATGAATAAAACACAAAATTAGCAAAACAACAAACTAAAAAAAATCATCTTTTTCTTGTTTTTTTTTTATTTTCTCCAAAATGTCAATTAAATATACAAAAATAGAGCTTACAAATACTGTACAGCAAATGTCTCCAAAAATATTCTGCTGCAGAATTTTTAGTTTTACAAACATGTTTGTGAGCTTCACAAACATTATCAGTGTTAAACACAAGGGTGTGGGGGTTGTGTGTGTTTAAGGGTAATGCTACGTAGACACAGGTGGGTATGTGAGTGCAAGGGTTAACTGGGGCGCACTACAGGGGGGCACTGGTGGGGTGATGGGAGGTAGGACATTACAGGGGCTCAGTTGACACTGGAAAAACACTCACTGTACACCACAAACCACAGAGAAGCAGAGGAGCACGAATCAGAGGGGGGAGGGCTCTATACAGTATCCAGGCTTAAAGCCTACAATCTAAAAACTGGCAGTTAATCATGAATGAGGACCCATGTGTTAAGTAATCTGAACAAATGACTTATGACTAAGCTACAGATACATTTTCAAGACCTTTTATTCATGGACTTGGGCTTGCACAACAAACGTTTGCTAATCATTATCGTGATATTGGCCTTTTGAAGCCTGCAAAATGCAAACAAGGGGCTGTGATGATACAGGTATGTTTCTCGCATCATTTTGAGGGCATGAATTACATGATTCTAAACCTAAAGTCCATCGATATATTGCAGGACATGATCGTATATTTTGTTCTTTTGTCTATAGTGTAGCTGTAGCTTTGGGCCGATACACTTAAAAGCAAGGATTGGGCCTCAGCAGCCAAAATGAATGGCACTCAAGTCCATTCTCTTATGCCAAAGCTATTGACTTTATTGCGTAAGAAGTTCGTAAGCCAGCTGTTAGAGCAAGAGGCCCTGACATAACCGAGGGACATCTCAGGTTCAAACTTTCTTTCCAAGGTCCAGTTTAGGCCTTCCAGATACAGTACCTGACTGTTAGCAAGCACAAGATGACTTTGTGTACATACGCAGTATTTTTCATACTATATTAACCATTGTTATGTGGTTACATGTAAACTGTGCAGAGTATTTGGCACCACCTGTAACATATCCTATGTTGGCACACACTTAAGACCGTCTTAGCCGTACTTGTTGCTAGTGGTAATGATTGAAATGTCAGAGTCCTACAGAACGAATATCAAGACTGTGTATAAATGTAACAGTGTTATACGTGGCAGACTTGGACACAATCAACTACGTTCACATTAGAATTCACAATTTCACGACACTCTACGGCCAAACATTCATCATTAGTGACACTTTGTATACACTGAAGCCTGAACTTGACTGCAACAGCGATTGTAAGCGAGGGCGTACACTATGTAAAGATTAGCTTGACCTGTTGGGTCAAAACCTTGTACCCTTGTATTCTTTTATGTTAGTGTTTGAAAATATCAGCTTATCTTTAATATTATATTATCTTAAATGTTTTCATGGTGGACTGACTGATGGAAACAGCCAATGCATTCCATTTTATTTGGACAGTGAGGATATTATTGCTGAACATATCTCAAAATCTGTTTGTACCAGAAAATCATTATTATTATGGCCAATTTTAAAGCCTTTCTGCTCCATCGGAAATGACCTATGCAGCACTTTCAAAGCCATTCCAAATAGGGGTGGCACAAAAGCCACACTGGGGTCACCCTGGACAATACGCGGGGTTCACCAGTTAGGTGGAAGTGGCCAGAATGTGGCTTCAGAAAGAGCTGGCTTTATTGCGCTAGGTACAATGGTCTGTGCAACAACCTGCTGACAGAGGCCCTACACCTGGTTCAGCGCAGAAAAGGGGCCACCGTGGAGCAGTGCAGTATGGGAAACGAGCTTCAGGCCATTCATGGCCTTTATGTGAGTTGGGTACAAAGTGCTGGACCCCATAACGGATATGCTGAGCAGTGCTGGAACATGCAAACCAGTCAGGACCACAGCAGTGACTCCTCTCTGGCCTGTTTGAAGCTTGCTAACATAACTCAGCCTGTAGTTTACTTACGTAGTGCTTAGTACGTGTCTAACCTGATGCACCGCTGTATTGTGTGAAAGGGAGGGAGGGAATTTTTAGCCAATTATTCTCTGATCTCTGGAAAGATATGGCTTACTAGAGAGCCAAGACAAACACACGCTCGCGTGTAGAGCACAAAGTCACAATTCCAGGGAAATGAACCACAGAAGCCAAAGGCTCCAATCACTTTTTAAGGGTCAGTTTAAGATCAAAATAAAAACTAGTCCCAACCGGCTGGTGATGTTTTGATTAACTAAAAAGCAGACGTGCACAAAGGTCCAGTACACTCACTCTGAAAACTGAGTAAAGCTTTGACTTGATCTGCTTTTGTTACAGAACGAGGGGTACTGGTGCTCATTTGACTCCCCATGCCAATCTCACAGCATAGAAATGAACTGACAGTGTGATTCACATCGTCTTGTGTTACACAATGGCTGCCTAATATTCAGATACTACTGGACTAAAGCAATAAACATCTGAGTACTGGTGTAGTACTTAAATGTGCATGAAAGCGATGCAGACTTTAACCTTCATAATATTATTATACTTGTGCACAGATTAGACATGACTTAATGTATGGTGCTGCTAAAGGATAACGACTGTATACATGTGCATTACGTATGTGCGTTGCAGCAGTTCAAACAGAAACACCTGCCAGAAGTTGAGAAATTCACCTCCAAAATGACATTTCTTCTGTCAAATTTCTCATTCACATTAGACTGGACAATGACAGATCACTCAGCCTGCCCACAAGTCCAACAAAAGGGAACACGACCCTTTTGCACTGACTAAGACCGGGTACTATCCTTAAACAGTAGAAGATAAACTGCAAAAGCTGGTCTCAGATCAGTATAGAAGGGTCAGTTCCACACTTTTTTTTTGACTGAAGCCACACTGGCTCCCTGTTACCAACATAGTGCACTATACTGGTGTTGTGTAAACAGCTATTACTACAACCCTAGTGCACTACATATCCAATAGTTAGCCTATCATTTTTTGATGAGGACTCTCAACCTCCTATCTTCTCCCCTCTGCACACATACGTACTATAGAGAGTAATTATCCCTTCTTTAAAATACGGTATAAAATTAAGGAACATCCTCAATCTAAGACCAATCAAAAGTATGCGGCTCTGTATGCATTACTAAAAAAGAAAAAAGAAAAAATAGAAATAATACAGTTAATTGAAATAATATAAAATATGACCTTGCTACTATCTTCACAAGCGATTAAGTTCTGAGTCCATGTAAAGTGCTTGTTAAAAAAAAGAAACTCTTGTTAACAAAAAACGCTGACTTGAAAGCCGTTTCTGACTTGTCACCATCGTTTTTTCTGTTGTCTCTTGTGCTGGTGTCCCCAGTTCAAAGTGCTTTGGTGTGGAACAGTCCGAACAGCCGTGGTGTTGGGCCACAAAACAGTTCTTTGTTGTCCCCTCAAATAAGGAGAAAAAAAATCAAAACAAACAAAAATGATCTTAGGACTGGGCAGGACTGGACAGTGTAGTACTTTGAGAATCCATCACGTTGACAATATAGCAGAGCACGGTCCAGCACACGACGCTGCCCTTGGCATGGGTGTGAATATCTGTACAGTAGTGTGAGTGAGAGAGTGAAGGTAGACGATGAGGTTCTGGGGGCTACACCAGGTTCTCCACGCCGGGCAGGGGTTGCTGCGTGGGGGCTGCTGCCGCTGTCTCGGACGTCCCCTGCTGCTGCGCCAACTGCAAAACGGGCATATTGCAAAGCGGACACACCTTTCTCACCTCCAGCCACTTAATGAGGCACCTGAAAGAGAGAGAGTCATACAGAGGATGGGGAAGAGAGAGAAAAGAGCAAGTCAGTATTATGAAGCATGTAAAACAACAGCAGTTGAGTAAAGTAGTGTATAAAATTAACATGCACTACAGTTTTCAATATTATATTTAACTGTCTGGTCCGTTCACTAATATATAGTTAAACTTTCATAGATTATAGATTCAGGGCCCACATTTTAAACAATTTCAAGTATTTATTTGTTTATTTTCACATAATTTGGGGTTCCAGCTCATAAAATCCATGAAAACAGGATTTCAAAAAATTTGAATACTGTGGAGAAATCAGCCCAAACTACTTCTCAGTTTTTGCAGAAAAAAATTAATTAGGATCACGTCAAATCAATCAAAATATGGTACTTTCAAAACGATATGTCCATCTTCAATACTTGGTTGGGTGTGATGTGGCACTGAGGCAATCAGCCTGTGGCACTGACTGAGAGTTATGGAAGTGTTTGACTCTTGCACCCATTTCTTCTTTTAGCATTGTGAAGCTCTACTTAGAACCTTCTTAAGTGCAAAATGCAAATTCTTGCCATTTTTTAACTGGTCTTAAGATTTTGATGAGAAGTGGGTATATATATATTTATTTTTTATATACTCAGAGAGGGAGAGGAAGATGTTTGTATCTGTGGGGGGGGATGTACTGCGTGCTGCACTGCACTGTCTTTCACACAACATACAAAACAATGACGGGCTGCGATGAGGAAATAGGAAATTATACAGCTGCAATGGACGTCATGTTCTCTGGAACTCACTGCCCTCTGCCGCTGTGACAATCCGAGAAAAATCAGCTGATTAGCTCGTAATACGCAATTTATTTTTTGTCAAAACAAACTACTGGCCGGTTTATGTAAAAACATAAAAACGATCATGTCTGCATCTCTACTCTGTCTATATTCACTTGGACTGTATCATGAATAAGAAACCTTATGATTATTACTTATCACATCCACACCCAGCTAAAAGCTCATCTACAGCATTAGTCTTATCTCTGTGTGCAGGGCTTCAGCACTGAACCCGGTCCTAGATTTAATGAACGTGGCCAACATAGCTGATAGCGGACTAGAAGGGAGTGTCTATAAGCAGTGGAAATACACAGACAGTCTGAGGGGCTGAGACATTGCGTGCTCAACACTGCTGAATAATTCACCCCCATTTTTCTAGGCCTCTGGGTCCCACAGGGAAGCCAACAGAAACAGGGAAGGGGACTTTTATTTATATGACAAACAAATAGCCATGATTCCAGCCTTGATTTATATGCTACAGGCTGGTGATATGGCCAAAAGATGTTAACACAGAATATCTGGATTTTATTCAGTGTTTATAACTGCAGGTTTGATAGCTCATAGGTATTATATATACATATTGTGCACATAGTAGACTTTGATATGAATGCTGTTTTATCACAGTCCTGTGTATGAATGTTTACTCATACAGTCTTGACCCTTAAGCCCCTTTAGCTCATTCCCTCTCCTCTCCTAGTCCCCCACAGAGATGTTCTACTGGGTCTGTTTACACCCAGTGCAGAGCCTGCAGGTCACCGCCCTGTGACATGCACCGCTGCTGTAAACTAAGCCAGCGAAAGGCTTTGACTATCACAAACAGACCAGTCACCACGCTCCTCCAGAGACGGCAAATGGAGAAAAGTGGGTGAAGGAGAGGGCTGGCCCTTCGCCAGCAGAGACCTCCCATTCATGTAGGTCAACTACATTTCCAGAAACCTCCTGTCTTCCACACACATGCCTGCACATGCATCCACACATACATACACAGCTGTTTTGCATTAGCTGCCTAGTGAAGAATTCTTACTTTTTTGTTTTCACAGGCAAGGGTGGCCCATTTAAGCTCACAGATGAGGAACTGCTATGTGTATTTTCTCTACTCTACTACAGATGGGGATCATTACAGACTCTGTGATTTGAAATGACCACAATATGTGAGCATTCGGTTAATTCGGTTATGAACAAAGTGTCAACGTCCTTCAAAGATGCAATAATTAGAAGCATAATTTGCAGTAAAATCACTGTATGTCATATTGCATCACAAATCTAAAAATCAATAATGCAGTAATATGGTAATATTCATATGCATTAACAATCGCAAAAATATTCTGGATTAAGAAAACATGAATTTTAGTATCTACGTATGGGGTTAAAACTCACTAAAATTATCATTAAAAAAGACAAAACATTGATATTTGGACTTCAGTGTATCAAGACAATTATTTAACCCGATGCGTGCATGTTCAAGCCTATTTTGCTTTCATTTTCTATCAATTATGCCATCAAAACTGTACAAGTGATACTCACTTTCTGTGAAAGGCATGTTTGCACGGGCAAATCCCCAGTTCATCCTTCTGTTTGAACTCCTCCAAGCACACCGCACAGATCTGCGAGCAGAGAACGAGTGATGTGAACAGCTATTCCAGTCACTGAGCACACAAAATACGGTGTTTATTCACAGTATCCCATCAACACTGCTGTCCTTTGGACTACACTGAACATCCAGGCTTGTGTTTGCATTAGAGGTCACTGAGCCAGTAAGGTGAGACTGATGCTTTATGTATACAGAATGTGGGCACTGGGGCTTTGAGTGGCCACAAGTCTTTGTTCACTAATGACAAAAACAAGCGGATGACTTATGTTTTGAGGTAAACCTCAAGTCTTATTTCATACAGTGTGTCATTTTAATCCTGTACTAGAAATATGCTCAGCAGCTTGTAAAAAGAAAAAAAAAACTTGCAATGCTATCAGCCAACCACAGATACTGAGACTTAATTTACTACAAGAAATAAATGATCAGTCATCTTGACTGACAGTCTCATTGTGTGGTGTCAAAATAAGATTTTGATTAAGACACTAAAGTTGGCCTTTGTTTAATACTTGTACATTGTCAAGACATTGCCGTCAGTGCTGAAAAGGTCATCTGTCTGCACATATAACACCAGGACTGCTGCTCTATAAAATGCCGTGTGGATTAGATTTATTTTTAAGAAATGGAGTGCTGAGGACACTGACGTCATGAAGAACATTCACAGGTTCTTAAAGAACATGTCCAGGCAGAGCCAAAGAAAATACACAATCTTCTCAACACTCCAAACCACATTCCTACCCAACATTGTAGCGAAATTAAATGGTCATGTGACCAATGACGTCATGTATATGATTTCTCAGTTGGTTTTGAAGAGAGAAACGTGAAATATACAGTGGAGAAAGAAGCATTACTACTCTACTCCTTTGTATATAGACATATAGAATACATATATAATTATATAATACATCGTAATTGGGCTTCTGCAATTCTTCATAAGCTTCATTAGTCGTCACTACAGACAAAAGTTTACAGCTGTTCTGCAAATAACTGGTGTGCTGTGCTTGCCTCAAAGACCTACATAACAAACAATGTAATGCTGCACAATATTTAATTGTGATCAAAACATTGGCAATACTAATATAACAGACTGACACTGCAACACATAGTGCAAATGAGCTGTCAAAACAGTGTTTGTACTGTGTGCTAGGAGCATCCTGCTCAATCAAAATACAAGATGTGTTTCTGTGAATGTGCTGACAAATCAATGCACTTGAAACATACGTTTTGTTTGTCCAAGGACGACATTTTTAGTTTGTTTTTGATGCACAACCTTGAATGTATGAATGAACTTGGCATCATTTCAATAGCAGCTACTTTAAAGGTCTTCAGTGTGACTTAATAATCCTGCTTGATAGCTCAGGATAATCATCCTGTTGTGATGGACTCTACATAACTAAGCTCTTTGTATACAGAACACAAAAGGTGTCTGTAATGACAGTATCTTGTATTTTTTCATCTTTAAGCATGTCACACATTATTGTTGATTATGAGGAGTTCTTGTGGCGTCTGGTATCAGGGCCTCTGCTATTGTTTGCCATTTGTTTTCATTGTAAGTGGAGGAGCACAATGGTGTGAGCGATACTGGTGCAAGACTGAGACAGTCTATGCAAAATGGACAATGATGGAGAAAGCAAACAAGGGCTACATAATGAACTTCTGTGCGTTTCCGTGCAGGAGCTTGTATGTGTACAGGGGAGAGATATCTGTGTGCACTGCGAGCTGCTTTTTTAATTAAAAAGACAATGCTGAATGTGGCACACCAGGGTTTTAAACACCCACGAGTGTCTTCAGAAAGACACATTTAGTCAATGCATTTATTCCATAAACATTACTGGAGCTGCATCTGTTTAACAGAAGCACATTCTGCAGTTTAACTCCATAAGAATTTAATGAGCTGATTTCTTATAAAGGGATACATCGTCTGTGCAATTCCCAAAAAACTGGCAAAGATGTCAAAAATGGACCTAACTGAAAGAACAGAGCTCATGTATTCATATCACAATGACGTCATAGGACTCATTAACAATAACAACATGAGTAAGTTTTATTCCATTAGTGCAGACTATTGTTACAGAGTGAGCTCCACACACTGAAGATTCATACTGGATTAAAACAACTCCTCAGTTATTACTGCCAGAGTCTAAGTATACACACACTGTAGATTCACACCGGATTAAAATGACATCAACTATTACTGTCAAACTATAAAACTACACACACTGAGGATTCATACTGGATAAAAATAAGGGTTCATCCCTCTGGGAGTTTGCAATAAACTGCAGTGCAGCTGGAGTCCTGCAGCAGAGCCATAGCTTTTGGCTCAAGTTTATCTGTGCTGGGACACTTACGAGCGCAGCAGCGACATCCAGGCCCTTAATTGACATTTTCCTCTTCCTATCCTATCACCTCTCTCACACTGCAGTTTTTCTGAGATTCCTGTGGCTGATCTTTGCTGCACATACAATTACATTGTATTAATCATTTAACTCCTCAGCACAGAATCAGATCATGACGTGAAATAGTAGTGAATATGTTTATATTGTTTAGGAATAGTTTTTAAAGGATTTGTACCAAGTGTTTTTAAAGGCCATTTTAGCAAAGACATTATTTTAGATTCATCAATGAACATTATTAACATCAAGAGACTGTAAGTTAAGGTTGACTTTTCTATCCTAAATCAAGAAACATGGCAAACTCTGGCTGCCACTGATACTATTGTAAAGGAAGTCAAGTCATCTAAGTCAGTAATCTTCTCTACAACCCAACTGAATGACTTTTATATCTCAATGCAGAAAATCTATAAATTCCTCTTTAAAACTATAATTTAAGTTTAAATTGGCTTTCCTTGTTTTCTTTTTATCCCCTCACATAAAACACATTATTATAAGATTATGCAAACAGAATCTGTCAATTCTGATCACAAGATCATGTGTTTATGTGTGTGTGTGTGTGTGTGTGTGTGTGTGTGTGTGTGCACGTGTTTGTATGCCTGATAAACAGCATATGTCTCTAGCACTATGTAATCACATTTCAGGTCTATTACCTAATATTCTGACAACTGAGCTCACTGGTAGCTGGTTATAGGCTGTAACTCTCCTCCTCTCTTATGTAAGTTTAGGGCCACAGAAGGGTGAGGTTTTAACTTTACTTGACACAATATTCTCCTTACATGAGGGCTTTAAAGATACAGTACAGAAATTCCAAACCAAACCCACAAGCCAAACAAAACTTCCAAATTCACACAAAACATTCCAGTACAAAATAACAAATGCAATGCTGCTTATCTGGGCAACGGCACACTGTATCTCAAATGTCTCCTGTCAGAGACACACAATGCTGCAGTTCACAGTAATGGAAAAACACTGTGTATCTCTTCTTGGCTTGTGTGCACAAAATGAAGAAGCCAAGAGACTAGCTCGCGCAAATCTACACCCCTTTATGTAAGCCCTGTTTATTCACATCCTACTGTAAACAGGTCTTACCAGTGGACAGCAATGAGACCTGTCAAAGCACCCATTATCTCATCCTGAGGTATCATATTTAAAGATAAAGATAAAACACTAAGTATTAAGCACTACATGGCAAACCTGTACTTTTGATGCAAAATGAAAACCAAAACTTACAACAAATATTTCAAAAACACTTGAAATGACAGGTAAAATGAGAAATTAACAGTTGCCATTCATTTCTCAGCCAGTGACCAATCTCCTCATATTATAATGTCACTGTTATAACTCGATTATGTCTGTGTAATAATGCTGTTATAACTGTTCTATAGAAATGGGCAGGACTAACTTCCTTAGGTAAATATGCAAATATATGTAAATGCATTTCCTGGATGCTTTGCAGCTTCATTTCAAATTGTGAATTGCATAATTGGGCTTGAATTGTACAGTGTTTACATACTGTACATCACCAAAAAAAACAAAAAAAACAAATGGCAATCAACCAAACACAAAAGCAAGAAAAAGAACAGCACTTTTTTCCTGACTCCCCAGGCTCAGTCTGCGTAATTTAAACATGCAGCTGTTTTACGAGTTGTGTTGTAAGCCTAACTCAGTACAAAAGACTGACTGTAGCCTCAGTGATTCAGACAGGAAAGTGTTTATTCAAGCTTGTTAAGTAATACTCCTGCTGCTTGCTTCATGGACAGATGACGCGAAAGAAGGTCTTAAAAGCTCTGGTCGTAAGTGTAGAGGTTAGGGGGTCTCATCTACACTCTACAGACAGAATAAAAGTGAAACACACAAGCACTGACATTCGTGTAAGTGCCCCCAACAAAGCAAGGTACAAACAAAAACAGGGCTTCAAATTCAGAGACAAAATTTCCACAACGTAGTCAAGTGGTAAATCACAATCAAGCACTTCTCTAGCATTTGATCCTACACTTCTCATATCAAGCTGTCACACTGTTGTGGGTTTTTGTCAGAAGAAGCGGTTCAAAACCTATTTGGCCCAGTTGTTCAATTTTCCATGTTCTGACACAGTACAATTCAATATAGTTTAAAACAACAGAAACCAGTCACCATCTCTCAAAGGATTCATCCAGCCTACCTACTGATGCTGAACACCACTGTTTGATCTTGATAAATGGACGGTAAAACCCAACAACAACAACAACAACAAATCTGAGCTTCTCTAAAGTGACTTGCCTGCAAGAGTTTCAGATAATGGATGCTTTCCCAGGATGGATATAAATCTCTTTCTGAGTTCTGTAAACAGCATTTTGCTCTTGGAGGCAAGAAGGCCTTTTGTTTAGGTGGGTTTAGCATTGTGGGTTATGGGAAATTCCAGTACTTCTATAAAGAGGCACTGTGGAGAAGCAGTGGATTGTTCATAGTTGCCCCAATGCAATAAATAGCACTTTCATGACATGTCAAAGTAGAGCTGGGCGATATGGCCAAAAATTTTATCACGATAAATTTTTCTATATTGATCAATCTCGATAATTGTCACGATATTACATTTCATAGTTTTAAACATCTTTCTAAAAACATCAGACTAAATACATGAAATGTTACTATTTAAAATAATAAAATGTTTATTGCCAGAACATAATATTGTAATATCGCTCTCCCCCAATCACACGCTTGTCTTAAACACAACAGTGCATTTTGGATGCGCTGGTGAGGAGGAGCTAACAAGCAGCAGTATGTCAAACCAATGCTCTCTGAATCTTGCAAAATCTATAATATATCTATATGTATTTCATTCTGATTGCTGCACACTCTTCCACATCAGTGATGCTAGAATGGTCCTCCACCTAAATAATACCTGTTCCTGGGCTACATTTGCTACATTCTGGACTTCTACACCCAGAAAGTGCACCTATATAGTAGGTGTACCTGATTTAATCAACGTAGGCACAAGGCAAGTACTGTATACATGTTACTCAGTGTAAATATTGTGTACTTTGTGAAAATTAAGGTTGATTTGCACAAGTACACAAATATTAATCTACTACATTTGATTTTATTTGGAAATCAGTGATTTTCTTAAGACTAAAACTAACTGATTAAATAGAAGTGATCCAATCTCACAGTACTAATGTTCTCACAGCACACCAAAAAACATAAGTAGCATCTATTAACCTTCTGCAATTAATATCCTAAACATGAGATCACACGTGTCTCCTCTTCTGAGTTTAGAATGATTGCTCTTGGAAGTCAGCAAGCCTGAAGCTTATGTGTATTTATAGTACACTGGACACATTAGCATAGTTGTTCTCAGTATCTTCTGGCAATGCCAACTCATCATATAACACTAAATAAAGTATTTCAGCACATGTGTTAGTGTTTTGGGTTTTATCATGTGATTACAAACTGACAAATTAGATGCACATCTACATGATATATATATATATTACATGTTTGGAGATGGTACATGATACTGGCCACTGTCATAAGACACTATTTTTACTTCACTACTAAAATGACTGTGTGCACTTACACAAATAACACCATTTGCTAAGCAAGTTGCAAGAGAACTCAAATGTGCTTACCTCATGTAAGTTTAGTTCTTTCACTTTTTCTTTCTGAATAACCTGCAAAAAAAAGAAAAGGGCAAGTGAGTATGACTAAACATTTGTTAACAAACAAAGCAATGCTGTAGCACAATGGCGTGTTTACAAACTAGTGATAAACTGCTGTTCAGAGTGCTTCTGAGCATGCAATGAGCTTTAAATGCCATGCCACCAGCAATTCAAAAGGGATTTTTCAAACAACCACAGTTCTTCACAAAACATGAATCAGCTTTTTATGTGTAAGAATTGGATTTTAAATACAGCATCTGCAACTTTGAATTACGTAATGGACACAGGGCTGCTGGGAACGTGTCTAATTACGTCTAATTAACATTGAAGAGTGATGGTGTTGTGCTAACACGATCATTTATTGCAGAATATGCTGCTTGTTAATATTAACTTTTGAAAATTAGCCTATTAATATACCATGTACTTTGTTTCACTTTTAATCCAGATATTATGACGGTTTTGACAAATCAAGAGATTCAGGAGATCCAAAAATGTTGGTCAACTTAATACAAGCCCATTTTTAAGCTTGTTCAGGGATACTGCGCAGTATATAAAATCCAGTTCAAAAGATTTTTAGTGGAGAAAAAAATAAACATGGATATACAACAAGACTGCATGTTTGAGTTTATTACAGGATGCTACAAATCATTATATATTAATATAATTACAACAAAGTATTTTACTCATTCAGTCTTGACCTCAGAGGGATTTGGGATTATTTGGCAAGGGAAGAGAAACATCCCCCACCTCTTACCAGACATATGGTTGCTGACACAACTGCAAAAGTAATTTAAGTCATTGTGGGGGACAGTGACCTCATGAGCAGGCTACAATAAGCCCTAATGCTCATTTCAAAAGTGCACAGTCAGCCTGAACAATCCTAAATGTTTAAAATAAATATGCCTGTTACCTACCTGTTTGTATGCATAGAGCTCCTTGTGTGCCTGATGTCGCAACCTGAAACAATGCAAGAAAAATGCATTGTTTAGTTACAGAACTCAGGATAAATTGAAATATTTTTATCCTGTGTGGAGAAAAGGTCACTATATATAGTACAGCAGTGTAAACAACAGCATTCAATCTAATCAAGCCAAGATGATGGCAGAGATCCAGGCAGTAACTAGTTGTGATAAGAAAACCTGGTTATTGTGCCAAAATCTTGAGCGAGTCAGTCACTCAAAGGAAAATAAAATTAATCAATTATACTTTTGTTCACTGAAAGTCTGTAGCACTTCAGTTTAAATACAGATAGAAGACATTTCACCCACCTTTCACTTAATCACAGAATAAAGCTTCAATCCAAATAAAAGCATGGATGTGA
Organism: Crenuchus spilurus; assembly: GCA_036984385.1. Taxonomy (NCBI): domain Eukaryota; kingdom Metazoa; phylum Chordata; class Actinopteri; order Characiformes; family Crenuchidae; genus Crenuchus; species Crenuchus spilurus. The sequence continues at coordinate 46,481 of BRDA01008691.1, read as the reverse complement.
AGACACACTGTGATGTTTTTTGTTGACTGCATGTCAATAAAATAGAATAATGTAACAAAAATGATCTTAAATCTTCTGCTAGGGAAATTCACAAATTAATAGACTGCTTCAGAACTCAACTATATAATTCATGCCAATTGGCTCAAGTTTAATAACAGCTTTCATTCTCTTGTGGGCAGCTAAATATATGTTGGTCTCCTACCTATGTGGCTTTGCTTTCAGACCTTTGTACTAACCTCCCTCTTTAACCCATGCTAAATACAGCCAGATCTTACAGAAGTGTTAGCTTCCTTGAACCAGTAGTGACTAATATAGTCTGGCATTGTTATTACTACAGCTCCTGAAATTCAACACTTCCTGTCCAGTGTTCAGAATATCTTTGCATGAGCGTCTGACTTACTAGACTTGATTTAGCCAGTCTGAGCAAGCATCTTCAGACCCACTATTAGTCTGAAGCCTGTCTGAGCCAACGCTCAACTGGCCATTATGGAAATACTTATTAGAATGTGTACTAGGAGCATGAGAGTGTCGGACTGCATGTGGAAAATTACTGGAAAGCACAGGTCCTCAGAGATTAAGAGAAAATATTAATAAATCAACAAGCATCTACATTTTGTTTGCTTATCGTACTGTAGACACCACTAATACCTGAATAATAGTAATTGATGTCTAGTGAACATTGTTTTTAAGTCCTAGCCAGATATATTTTTTCACATCCCAGAATGACATTAAAACACTTTTTTAATACCAGAACACTGTTGTGACCATATATACAACATGACCATAATAACAAAGCAGAGTGTAACTCCACTGACATCACAGTCAATATCATCAAACTTCTCAGGAAAGATGAAAGGGGAAAAGTACAATGAAAATAAGGCTGTAAGATTTACCTCCATAACAAGTAACCTTAACCTTTCGGAGCAGAGTGAGAGGGATCTGTCAAACAGGCAGCACAGTCTAGGAGAGACACTGACATTCTGAAAAAGACCAGCAGGTAAAGGTGCAGAACTCCCATTGGTGGAAATACAAGTGTGGGGGGAATTATGGGGGCTGTTATGGGGATCTACTTGGTGGGCTTTTTTGGTAGGTTCTTTTCTTGTAATGGGTGATAGATCCAAAAGTTTGTAGACACCCATTCAAATCAGTACAATCAGCTACTGTAAGCGGCCCTCATTGTTGACATCGATATTCAACTGGGCATTAGGGAAAACACTGCTAATGTAAAAGGATGCTTTAGGGGGCTGGGGTAATAAAACCCACCTGCATTGAGCAGTGTGCCCTGTTTTCAAGCAATACCTTAGGGATGAGTTAAGAGTTAGGTCTGCGAATGCACTCAAAGCCTCCCAATCTTCCAAAATCTAGTGTAATGTATTCCTATAAGGCTGTTACTGCTGCAAAGGGGGGATAGATCTCTATTAGATTTTGTAAGAGACACTGGACAACCAGGCGTCTGCAAACTTTTGGACATATATCATCTGTACTCTTTTACAGGTGTACTGGTGTAAACAACTGGTTTTCAATTTCAGTGCTATTTAAATAAACTTGCAAGCTAAAACACATTTGAATGAAATATAGCAAACAGCAGCAGGACAAAAAAATATGGGTTTACTAATGTAAAGTTCTATATTATACACCGTGACAAACCTGGAACATTTTGTGATGCTGAATTTTATCAGTATTTCCCAGCATTCTCAACGCAGCATAGCTATAGCCTTATCCAGATTGGATTCAATTTACATGGATGTCATTTCTTCTTTTACCGGAGCTCCTCAGTGAATTATTTTCTGAGAAAAATACAGCCTGAATTGTAGCTAACTCAGAGCTCGTCTCATCATTTCAGTCCTGCCCGGATGTAAGTTTGTGATTTTCCAGGCAGATGTCGTCTCGTATTAGCCATATTTAGCCTCCTAGTACGTGGATCCACCAAAAACCTTCACAAATCACAAATGAAAAAATATTGATGCTTTTGAAGACTCACTCAATGACCTACATGGCAGTGGTGGTCTTAGCCCATTTGGCGCTCTGGGAAAACAACACCTCTGGCACGCGCCCCACCAACACAAACATCAAGCAACACAGTCCTAAGCAATGCAATGGTCTAAAGGGAGCTTAAAAAAACTCTTGGGGGCGGGGCACGTCGTCTTTGTGCTGCCCCTGAAGCTGAGCCACCCTGGGCGGCTGCCTATAATGGCCATATCAGAAACCACTAGTGCTACATGGTACGGATGGAAAATATTCCAGTCTGTACTCTACCTGGGAGAACACTTTGTGGAGGAAAATTAAGTCATTATATCACTGCGTTCCTTAAAGATATCATATTAAATGGTGTGAAACTAATAGAATGGTTAATACTTCATATTCAAACTGATAACATAACAAACAGACAGAAGTCTATTAAGGATAATAATGAGAATCAATAAATAAGTGAATAAAAAATTTGTATGATCATATTATTTCGTAACAAATCCAGGGTCGTAAAAAGTACAACCCACTAGAAATGCGTTTGTCCTGAAGTCATTCTAATGCCGTCCAGAGTTTAATGGCAAAGGAGCCATGTATTATGTTTCATTACAGACATCCCCCAATAAACTAATTCAATCTGAACAGGTGCAAAAATCTTTGTGCTTTACATTTTTTAAAACAACGGCAGGTTATGAAACTACTGAGCAGCCTGCCTGATGGGAAAACAACAGCAAAAATGTCAGACGTGAGCCTGAATTTAGATTTTCTCCCCCTTTGGATGACCTTGTTAGATAAACACTAGCCAGCCGGCCATGCGCATGTGTGTGTTCGCCAATCCTGGTAGTACTTCGCGTATGTGTGTTGTCTCTAGTGAGAAGCTGCTACATTCGGTCTCGCGTCAAGCTGTGTGTGCGAGTGGTGAATCACAGTCCATTTCACATGTTCGCTCTAACTCACGACTGCCTCGTGCTACAGGTACTGAATGTTCTGATAGGAACAAAACCTCAGTTTCAGTATTGGGCTCTGTTTTAAATGTGATTATATAATAATATCTATTACACATCACTGGTTTTGTTATAAATTAAGTTATACATAAGGCCATACATAGGCAAGTTAAATGTATGATGAGTTACTTCTCATGTTAAAAGAGCATTTCTTAATCCTGAACTTGGATTGCATAGTTTATTTGTTATCCCTATCCCTGTTTTAACACAACTGACTCTGCTCATGGTAAGTATCTCAAAAATGTAATCAAATCCATCAGATAAATTCAACACAAGTGTTGGACTAGAATCAAGATCATGAAACACTTAAATCTTTCAGTCATCTAGAAGCATACATAACGTTACTAACAGGTTCCAATTAGCTTCTGAAAAAGAGTATTAGGTGACATTTACAGCATGTTGGGGCTTTCATTTACACTGAAATGACCTAATCTCTCCTGGTTTACTCCAAGCAGAAGCTGTGAGGTGCTTGCCATTTCCCTCCATTGTTTCAATTATAATGAATGGGAGACATGGCACTGAAAAATGGCATGATGGAGGCTGCTATTTTCAGCGCTTGCTAAATTTGTGACTGTCGTCATGCTCATCTCACCCTGCTGGTGTGGAGCAGTATGGTGTTATGAATATTTCAATGCTGGGATTTCAGTGCAGATACTAGCGTGCTTAGTGAGAGGAAGGGAGGGGGGTAGGAAGGGGTGTTTTGCATTTATATTGCATATTTGGTCAACTGGACACAAGGGAGACTGCATCTTTAGAAGCCTTTCAGAGTAGAATCTCATCTAAATGTCATGTCATTTTAACAGTGACTTGGTAATCTGACCACCTTTTTTATTCAAGAATCAAATCTGTTGCTGTTTAGAAACATATGGCTTTATATTATTTAGGCTCTCCTCACACGTTGAGTGTAGTGAGCGGGTGAAGTCAGACAGAAAATAATGTGTATGGAATGAATGAGATGGGAACTTACCCACACTGGTTAAGGTGAATTTAGCCGCTGGTTCGCACTGTCTTAAGTAAGAAATGCTACACAAGTGCAAGTTAAAGCTATACTGTATATAAGTATAAAGCTGATACTAACTTATACTCTGAGCCTAATCATACTAGATGCTTTAGAGCATTTATACTAAGTATCATTTATCCACTGTGAGGCTAAATGTTATCCTAATATCCAAAGGCTTGATACAGTATACGTTTTATTTTACTTTGAACAAAAGGTCTTGGAAAATATACAAACATGCTTGTACATTGTCTATCCTAGATTTAATCCACAGTGCCAACATTGAACTAAACCTAGCCTAGTTTTATTGCTAGGACTGTAACCCAAAGATTGATTAATACTGTAGAGGTTCTTTGTTACTTCTCTGTAAAATCTAGTTACGGCTGCCATACATTCAGTGAAAAGCCGTAACTCAAAAAGACTGAAGTACAGCTATTATTCTCTGTTTAATCAACTCTCATGGAGGTTAAAGACTGTTATTCCTTGTCCTAATTAATACTTCACAGGAGGTGATCTTCCTCAATTATGATGCTGGAAAGGGCCTATTATTTCCTTAATTGTATCTTCATTGTCTTCATGTTTACATCCTATTTTTATTCACTGATGCCTTTGTTTTCTTTTGCTTTATTTAAGTAAAGCACTTTGAATTGCCTTTGTGTATGAAACATGCTATATTAATAACTAGCCCTGGCAGTCTTTATCCTGTAAATTTCAGCTCACAAATGTAAAATGATGAACTTCACTGATACTATTGCTCAATTTTACTGCCTTATGATCTTATAAACTAGTCTAATTGCTGTCCTAACATCAGGAATATAAATCATGTGGGAGTAAAATAATACCTTAACACACAAAAAAGCTAAAGCTATGATGTAGCATGCTCAAGGCTGAATCCCACTGCAGTTCGTGACTGTCCAGCTAAGACGATTTCAGTATAGTGACTGCTGCAATGTCTTGCACTGTTGAATAGGCAACATATCAGACTCAAGCTTGTACATGTGGACTGTGCTTTAAATTTGATACATTTTTCAGATTATCAAGTCAGGAGTGTGTGCTAGCTTCTCCTAACTGTGCTGTTTGACCTTCTCACTCTTTGTGACAATTGAGAGCTTTCATATTCAACTGATTCAGATGCCATACAGCTGCAGCCAGACCAACATAAAAACTAAAGCAAACTGTTGTCTTAATCACAATCTTTTCAGTATACTGCAAGCTAACTAGTCCTGGGTTTATTTGTAATATCCTGTCTTCTGTCTGGGTCTTCCGATTCTTTAATGGCTCAATCAATTCTTTAATTGATTATCTGTGTTTCTAGTGAAAGGTGAGGTGGAAAGGCATCAACATTCTTCCTGTCTCACGTTTTTATTTGTCCAGCTTTCACATCCACAGACAAGACTATCATCTGTACAATTCTAATCTTTGCTTGGAGAGATGAAAAAGCCACTTGTGAAAATATTAGCTTACAGTTTTCAAAGTGGGCTTTTCTGTGTTTACTAAGAATAAAATAATACATGTTTACTGCAGAATTCAAGGCCGGTACTCATTCATCTCTGTTGCTTTACTGAGCAGTAGGCTAATGATTAGGGTATGACTACGCTATTCAAAGTTGCTGCAGCCTTCAAAGTACATGTGATAAAAGAGCCTCACTCTCCCTACCTGGTGTGCAGATGAAAGAGAAGTCCTCCCAGGCAGCACCATCTGTCATTGGTTTCTGTCCTCTAATGCAGACATGTTGCCTACACCATTACCTCCTCATTTTAAACTATGTTATGTGGAGACCCCAAAGTAGCTCCATGTGAGGTGACTGAGCTCAGGACAGTGAAAATATCTACATGTGTCTTCATAGGCTGTTTACTACACAGTCAACACTAGAGAGCACTAGGTTCTGAGAGATGATTTGATTCTTTGATGAAGTACAAATTGCACCTACCTAATACAAAGAATGTGTCGCTGTCAGTGTTGCTAAATCCTGGCCACTTTGAATTCATTAATATTTAGCTTGCAGTCATAACAAATGATCCAGGAATGCAGTATTTGTCAAAATCCTCACATTTCTTACCTTCCTTTGAAGAGATATAAGATAAACTGGCCATGCTAAGCAGCTGTATGGCATTTTACAGTGTGATGACTCAACTGACTTCATCAAGAGTCCATAAACAGACCATGAACAGTGTTCTATGGGCTTACCGAATCAGATAGCAGCAGAAGAGAAGGCTGAGGATAAACACGAAGATAGCAGTCCCAAACACAACAATGTAGATATTGAGGGGGAGGTTCTGAAACCCTATATTCGGCATTCTGAAACTGTAGTGCTGGAAATCCGAGGTCATGGATATCCTAGAAGACAAAAAAGCAGAAAAGACAGAGGCTAAGAACAAAAATAACATCTTTTCAAATCAATGTGCTTTTGAATAATTTTTACTTAAAATCCTAGATGAGATCCATATCTATGGCCACACAGATGTATGGTGAAACCACAGTTTATTATAAAATACTGTATATATAACTTTGGATTTTTCAGTGTAGGCAGTGTGCTGTAGCAGCTAACAAAAGCATGCAGGTTTTTTTGCTGTCGAGGTCGCAAACAATGCACATAGGTTACTTGCAAACACATGTGAACAGGACTGCTGCACAGTTTTCACCAAACAATAATCATGCAAACATAAGGCACATATTAATATCTCTTTTGAATACATAGCAGCATTTGTTGTCACTACAGCATTTTGCAGGAAACCATCCTTTTTATGCAGTATCTGTAGTGTGTCTGACTTTGGTCAGTTCTCCTGCTCTCTAGACCTTCATCAATGGTCCGACTCTGATGACAGGACCAGTGTCAGCTGGATGTTTTTGGCTGTTTTTTAAATTGCAAATCTATTTCATAAAATATTCAAAGACTCAGAGATCTGAGAAAACATTTTAAGAATCATGGCAGAATCCTGTGAGCACAAACAGAACTAATGTTTAACATGAGAGAGGGAGAAAAGGAAGATGAGGAGACATCAAACAGAGATTCATCGAACGCAAGTCTAAATGTCAGCCTAAAGGCTGAGAGAGCAAGTGCCCTTTCCGAGACCCATCTGTCACAGTGGTGTCAAAACAGGTCAGTCTCAGCTAGCATTTCCCTGCAATGCTCCGCAGCCCAAACTACTATTGGCCTGCAAGCAAGCGGAGCACGAATCACTTTGCAGACGTGTTACCACTTTACTCGGAGGTGGATGCCTTACACAGTCACATGGTTACATCACAGATCACTTTCTGTTAACTCTTCTGGTTAGTCTCCATAACAACCATCAGCACTTCCTGTTAAAGTAATGAACAAACAGACTGCCGCTTATTGTCTTGTGGATGCGTGTGAAGAGGCCCAGGCGGCACATCAGGCTTCTGTTAAGTGAGTACATTTTGTGGCACAGGCTGGGGAGCATCACTCCTGCAGGAGCTATTAACCAGCAAGCACACAAGTTGGCGTCTGTAGGAAAACTGATGTTAACTGATCTCTGGAGATTTGGTAGTGTTTCAAGCTGGCCTGCCTGCCTGCGAATATGCATTTCAAAAATATCTCAAACGTAGTTTGTCCATGCCAAACATGTTCATCTCTAGTGTTGCCCTTAAAACATAACGCTGTATATATTACAGAAACTCTCATACATGGTGGGTGCAACTCCTGTTATAATGCTAAATCTATTTAGCCATTTAGTGCCACTTCACTATGGCCTGTACTATGGTAGTCGCAATACCAGAATTTTGACTTAGATACTGATGCCAAGTGTAGTATCACGACACTCTATATATAATTGATACTCTGGATACTTTTTATTGAAACTATGAGTATTTTTGTATAGAATCGGGTAAAGCATCACTGAAAAACACTCTACAAATAAAATGTATTATTATTCATAATAGTAATTACAGTAGTATACACTGTAAAACATTATATCAGCTTCAACTTAAAAACTTAAGTTTAAAAGCTGCCTTAAAGTTTTAAGTTAAATGAAATCATTCTTTCTATTTACTTCAACTCAAGACTTTAAGTTGAGTTTGGCTTTGAATTCAAAAAATTTAGAAACATTATTAAATATTTTATTTTATTACAAATTTATTTACTTTAACTGCATGAGATTCTTGAATTCTCTTTGACAATGTTCAAAGACTTGTCTGAACATGTGCGAGCATGAAAAAGGGAGAGACAGAGAGATACAGCGAGAAAGGGAGGGAGCATGGGGTGGGAGTGGGTGTCCGCAACATTTTTGTGCTGTAATGAATGCCTTTGTGTGCCTTCTCACTTTGTTTTTACCTCAAGGGGACTTTCCCCCTCCTGCTCAGATACAGAAGTTGCTCAAGGCCTTTGATACTGGAAAATTTTGACCATCTGAACATCCTCCATCCCCATTAAAATGCTACTCAAGCATAGCTTAGAGACAGCTCAGTGTACATTCATCCATAAATCAATAAACCATTGTGATAGGAACAACAGAGGCTGGGGGAAGATCTATCACCCACACCCACACACAGTCATAACAGTTGTAATTGTTCATGCATGAAATCCCTGACTGCTGGTATGCAGTGGTAAACAGTGGTGGCTGCTGGTTGGCTGGGTTGGGTCCAGCCTCAGTCTCCTGTCCAGCCATTCTGCCAGTTAGCTCTGGAACCATGCCAGGTGTGCATGTTCGATTCCCACTCCAAACACTCCTGCCAATGCTAGTCCCTCTGTAGCTCTGCTTATCTGGCAAACGGATCCACACTTCAATAGCCATATTCCTAACAAATGTGTTGCTAACTCACCAATGAAGCAAATACAACAGGCAAATGCAACAAACCCAAACCCAAAATGACTGAGCATATATTATCATCTTATGTCAGTAAATTTCTGACTAAATATTAAACAGGATATAGAAAGAACCAACCATTATAGTCCATGTCAGTAAGTATCTCATTATATATAAAAATCTTTGCAGGTATTCATAATAAAGGAAGCACTGGAAAAAGCTTTGTCCTCTTTGGCTCAGAACAAGCCTGTACCTCAAGTGTACAAATTATATAACACTTGCAATTAAATGTGACACGTTTTCTGCTCGTGAGCAAACAAAAGTTTAACAAATGGAACTTTACCAGAATGGCAATGACACACAGACACTCCCATTTCTGTCAATTTACCCTGATTTTTTTAATCCCCATGTGAACTAGTCAAAACATTCAACACTGAGTGATAAAACTGCATTAGTGCACCTCTCAAAAGTCATATCATCCGAATAATCCTAAAACGGTCAAGAATGTTGTCTTACAGGACTGAGTCATAGAAATTACTCAACACTTCAGGTTAGAAATTTCACTCCAGTCTACATCTGAGTCCAGGTGAACTGAACTATACGCAGATGTAACCCAGTACCAGGGAAACTCTTTGAACACTATTTGTTCATTTAATATATTTTTCGGGTCATGACCAAAATAGCTACCAACCTCACAAGTAAATCCATAAAACGTAAACAAGGGCAAGGCAACTGAAGGTGGGGTTTATTGCAGTAATGTCATCGGCATAACAGTGATTAAGCTACTCTTTATGACTTTATGATCTTGCTGGAAACCTGCCACTGTTACATCATCAACAGATTCATTCATAGTGGAAATGGCGGCATGAAACATTTCCGATCTTCAGGTTTCCACCCAGTTGCTGCATATCTGTCACTTTCCTGTTTACATGCTGGCCAATACAATAACAACTCTTCCATGATGACTACATGTCATACTTCCCTCTGAAGTACATCAACACTCCACACTTCAACTGGATTAAAAGTTTTGGCCATAAATGTCAGTCCAACAATGCAGCTATTATGTGATAGAGCAAGGACACAGAAGAAGTTTTCAAAGGTTATGCTAGGGAGATCAGTGAGGAGATTTAAGACTCAAGCACCATATTGAAAACTGAAATGACAACTCTGAGCCCCCAGCCACCCCTGTTCTACTGTCTGTCACTACCGGGATTTGGCTAGTTGGAGAGTAGCTGTGAGCCCCTGATCCCACTGTGGCAAACAACCATGACCACAAAGTAGCTTTTGAGGTGCACACTGAACACTTCCAGATTCAAAGAGGAAGGAAGTAGCCTTGAAATGTCGTTTTTCTCCCTGTCTTTTCATTCTTTAATTCTTAGCAATAGGTTGCAGTCTCCTTCTCGCGCCTTCTGTCTCCGTCTCACCACACGAGGCTTTTTCAGCTCCATAGCTGATGGTTATAGAAGCAGATTATTTTCAATAGTTTACTGAGTCAGATTCTCTCTAGCTCTCTGCATATGAATGAGAATGTTGAGACGTTTAATTATCTGGGTTGGTCATCTTTATGGTCTTGTTCCTATCTTTAAAAGCTGCTCAGAAAGCTTTAATTTTAGTGCTTTTCACTGACTCAAAGATATCTTTTTTCCTGAGGTGACTGACTGAATTATAAAAAGCAACTTTCATTCAAAACAATCCAGAACTAGTAAAAAAAATCATTCAATTTAATCTCCGTTTCACATTCATAGTGTTTCAGATTGAACACAGTATTTCATCCCTGATTTAGTGCAAATTGACCTTACGTATTCTTCTGCCTGTAATATCTGTAAAAATACACCTGTGATACTGAAAGGACAATGTGAGCAACAGAATGAGAAAAAGAAAAAGCAAGCCTAAGAGAACACTTAGTACAATGTGTCTATAAAGCACACATGACTGAGTGTCCTTTTCTGTGAAAATGCACAGAACAATTTCAAAGCAACATCAGGAAATAGTCATCACTGTGTCTCCAATAAAATAAAGAATAGTGTCCTCCCCAATCTCTTTGAAGTGTTACAAAGCTCACATGAGGGCAACCTGCTCTTGTCTAGAGAATGGCACATACAGTGCTGATGTTATGGTCCACAATTTTCCCCTTGCCACCCTCCCCCTCTCCTATCCTCTGCTGTGTTACATAACAGGCATATGAGGCTTCAATGCTACATTCCAATGTACATACGTTATCTAAAGAGCAGATCCTACAAATCACTGTGCTGCAGACAAACACAATGCCTTTCCCAGACAGAGGAAAAGCCCCATTAACCCAGAGAGAAGGAGCAAGGACAGTCACACAAAATGTACACTTAAAACACTGAGACTTTGCTACAGCACCACACAGTCAATCCTGCAAATTGTTTCCATTGCTCTGTATGGTATCAGCACACTAAGCTAAGTAGCCATACTTAATCTAAACAAGGAGCATTTCAACATCTACAGACTGCTTAGAAGGAATTATATAACGCTCACTAAGCATCGCAGAGCTACTAAAATTATCCAGAGGGTCCACAGCCGTGGGAGAAGACAACTCCTAGACTCACAGGCTTGTAGAAGAGGTGTTAGCTGGAGGTCCGAGAATATTCTAAAGTCCAAATGAAGAAGCATTTTGAAATACAACAACAAAAACATCTGGCTTGTGATCTTGATGCAACAGTCAAAACACGTTGGTTCTGAAATATCTTTCTCATGGTTACATCCTTAAGGTTCTAAAGAAGTCCCTTCTGGTCTCTGGGGTATGTCCCAGGAATATCCCTAAGCATACATGCTGTGTTTATTTGTTGTTTACTGTGTACTCTGCATGCACCACAAGGTCTTGCACATTTGGAAATTTATTGAAAAATGTTGAGGGAACTACTTCCTCAAACATACCCGAGAGCTTTGCTCCACAGATGTAAGATACACAGTAGTGACCAGACTGATTTGGGTTTCTGAATGGCTGTTGCCGAGTGAAGGGTGGTATAACATAAATATAAGAAACAAATCTTGATCTGCCCAGAGAGAAATTGACACTAGGGGGAGCTTTTACATTGCAGCCACACTGATTAGGCTGCCTGCAGATGTGCTATTTTTGGTTATCAGCATCATGAGCCCAGTGCCAACTGTTTAAAACAATAGACCAACACAGATTATTTAAAGATAATAATCGGCAATAATCGGTCTGAGCAATCGGCCAACCTATCAATCGGTCTATCACTAATACATAGATGCTAATTTGGCGCAGACGTGTCTTCACAACGCTTTGAACCATTATATCCATGTACACAGTATTATTTCCACTCACACATTACTCATAACAGTGGCCTAATGACAGCCCCATAAAGAAGAGCTATTACGATAGGCTAGACTGTAGTTTACAGCAGCTTAGACTGCTAAACTGTTTGCATTACCTGGCACTTATTTGACACTCAATCAAGCAGATGATGAGTACACAGGCTTGCAAGGACCTCTTTTGAACTACCTAGCAGCCATAGAGCAATTCCCAGCCACCATAATTAATGATGGGCCAGCAGGCTATTCTTGTACCAAAACTGGTACGCCCCTTTTGACTGTTATTGCTCTATCACCCTTTTCATTTTATAGTGCCAGTGCATTTGAAATAAAATTTTTATTAAACAGGCTGAAGATATGGTATTTAGCCCTCTTATGTCCCTCTGATGGAACACTTCCACTTTAATGTTTAAGATAACACTGGCAAACATTTAGGCTCTTAAAAGGTCTGGTTCAGGTAAAGGGACATGTGGATCTTTATGCTGCTGCACTGGCAGAGCTATGAAATCGCATCCTGTTTAGAGAAGATGGCATAGCCTATTTCCTTGTAGTGTGCACAAATGCACTTACAGTACGCTTACATCCTTTCTTGGAGAGCATTTATACAGCAGATACGGCTCTGGTCCACATGTTTACTCGGTTTTCCATTTCTAAGACTACAGAGAAAGAACCCTGTCTACTTAAAATAATAGGCAGCTGAATGTAACCATAGCATATTCATTCTGTAACTCTTCCTGACCTTATGACAACAGCAACACATCAGTCAGCTTCCTGCATAACACACAGCCTCCTCAAATCACATTAAAATTCCCTTTCTCTAAAGCAAACAAGAACCATTCTCTCTTATTTTCACATACACCAAGCTAGACCACTACACAGCCCCCTGAGAGTGAGGCCTCCACAAGGATGGTTCATAACCTCCCTCTGATCATGAAGTAACATGCACATTTAGCCAAGATCTGCCTGCCAGACAGAAAGAAGAGACATCAGAAGACCATTCCAGTAATCTTCCATTGGAGGGCTGGGGAGTCAAACGACTGACATGCCCATAACAAGACTGCTATCACTTAGACCTATTACTGTAGTTTAAATCTAAGACTCTGTTTACGCTCACTCAAGAGGTCAATAAGCCTTAAAAGTGACACTGAGAACAAAACACTTCACCATTCCTTATTATTTGCCCAGAGAAGTCATACAGACAACCTGATCAATACGGTAATAAGATTTCACACTACTTTTGACCTGAGGGTCATGTTTTGGAATGAACTGTATGTCTGCCTGTCCAGTCACAAGTTCATGAGTTATTTCCTGATGACTGAAACTTCAGGGAGTTTCACTGTAATTTCCTTTTTTCCTATCATCAAAAACTAACTAAGTAAAAAAACTAAAAATACCAAATGACTTGCTTGAAGGGGGGGTGTAATTTGTTGCTGAAAGTCTGACTCACTTTGCAATTTGAAATGTTTTTCATGAACCTGATTATCTGTTCATCTAAGACAGATACGATCAAAGAATGTGGCTATAATGTAGTTTTTCTTTCTCTCTTCTCTCACTCTCTATCTCCCACTTTCGTGGTATAAAAGATGACTGTTTGTACTATTTCGCAACGGCAGCCTGAGCCAACTTCCAGGGACTTGTTGCAAGCCCCCGTTGCAGAACAAAGGCAGCTCCCTCATTCTGAAGTGGAAATTTCCACTGGCAGCCCCAGCCCCAGCCATGCTGCCTGCACATTTGAAACCTAATATGCCAAAAGGTCGCCACCAAACCAGGGGTCCTTGAATCTAGTTCATCTGGAAGGTTTCTACAACATAGATGAATGTATACATATATCTGCTGTTATTTATGAAACGTCATCACACGTGTGGCTGTTACTGTGGCTTTCATTCCGCTGGCATCTTGGATATTGACAGAGGATTATTTTGGAGAATTTTAACAGAGCTGGCAGTGATAATTACTAATCTGTAAATCTTGAGGGCAAGCAGAGAAATGACTTGCCAACACATGCTTTTGAGTAGAAAAACAGAAGAATTCCCACATTTTACTTACTTCCTTATGGGGCAAAAAAGTCTGGCTTAGTTTCTGCTTCTGCAATTAAATATGGTGACACACAGAATCCCCTGTGTAGGCCTATCTCTTGCAGAAAAGAAATCAGAAGGCCCCCAGGTTCTGAAATATCTGAAGACGTGGGCTGTTTTTCTGTACACTTGTGCCAAGTTGCAGAAGTAGGTCACAGCGTAACTCCAAGATGAGGCAGAGGCAGGGGAATTTGTCGTGATGCACCACTAGACCATGCTGTGTCAACAATACACACCACTATTGCTTTTAATTTCAGTATGATCAACTTAGCCTTTCTACTTTGGTCATGAGGTCCCGCTGGATTTACAAATGACACTTTTGCTTTCACATCAGCCTCACAAAGTCAACATGAATGCAACCATCAAAAATGAAACTACTTTCACGTTGAACAAACAAAATAACAAGCATCTAAGTACACGCCAGTGTTCTAATTTTATTCAAGGTTGTTGATTTGTACTGTAAACAAAAACTGTCTGTATCTGATGCCATGAATTTCCAATTTTCAGACTGAAATATGATTAACAAATAGGTAAACATAGACTGTCAGAGAAACCTGTAAAAAGTCTCATACCCACTGTTTAAAGTTTAGAACAGATTTTGAATTAACAGGGTACGGCACTATTCTAACTAAGCCCAGGACAGGGTTCCAATCCATCGCTGGGCGCACACACAGACAAGGACCTCCATGTTTTTGCGCTGTGGGAGGAAAATTGAGACCCCGGAGTAAACCCACAGAGACAAGGGGAGAACATAGAAACTCCAACCAGATGGGGACTTGAAACCAAGAGGGGACTTGAAACTCGCTAAGAGGCGAGTGTGCTAACCACCAAACCACCGTGCCACCCTGATCTGTGATCACAGAGTCAAATGTGTAAACACATGTACTGAAGCTTGGGCTCATTAGCTAGTGTAGGTTTCAGCATTAGTGTAATAAATAATTATTATATAATTATTATAAACAATATTATAAACAATAGTGTAATAAAAGAAAGATAATTTGCTGAACGAAAAGGTCTTTTTTCAACTTCTCACCACAATGTCTAAATACAGTCATGGCCGAAAGTGTTGGCACCCCTGATTTTTTTTTTCAGAAAATGAAGTATTCTCCCAGAAAATTATTGCAATTACACATGTTTTGTTATACACATGTTTATTTCCTTTGTGTGTAAATTTGACATAAATTCACACAAAACTCCAAAAATGGGCTGGACAAAATAATTGGCACCCTCAACTTAATATTTGGTTGCACACCCTTTGGAAAAAAATAACTGAAATCAATCGCTTCCTATAAGCATCAACAAGATTCTTACACCTCTCAACTGGAATTTTGGACCACTCTTCTTTTGCAAACTGCTCCGTCTCTCATATTTGAAGGATGCCTTCTCCCAACAGCAATTTTAAGATTTCTCCACAGGTGTTCAATGGGATTTAGATCCGGACTCATTGCTGGCCACTTTAGAACTCTCCAGCGCTTTGTTTCCATCCATTTCTGGGTGCTTCTTGAAGTATGTTTGGTGTCATTGTCCTGCTAGAAGACCCATGACCTAGGACGCAAACCCAGCTTTCTGACACTGGGCCCTACATTGTGACCCAAAATCCTTTGGTAATCTTCAGATTTCATGATGCCTTGCACACAGTCAAGGCACCCAGTTCCAGAGGCAGCAAAACAACCCCAAAACATCTTTGAACCTCCACCTTATTTGACTGTGGGTACTGTGTTCTTTTCTTTGTAGGCCTTATTCTGTTTTCGGTAAACAGTAGAATGATGTGCTTTAAGCTCTATCTTGGTCTCATCTGTTCACAAGATGTTTTTCCAGAAGGATTTTGGCTTACTTACATACATTTTGGCAAACTGCAGTCTAGCTTTTTTATGTCTCTGTGTCAGCAGTGGGGTCCTCCTGAGTCTCCCGCCATAGTGTTTCATTTCATTCAAATGTCGACGGATAGTTCAAGCTGACACTGATGCACCCTGCACATGCAGGACAGCTTGAATTTTTTTGGAACTTGATTGGAGCTGCTTATCCACCAACCTTTTATCAATTTTTCTCCTCCGTCCACGTCCAGGGCGATTAGCTACAGTGTGTAAACTTCTTGATTATGTTGCGCACCGTGGACAAAGGAACATCAAGATCTCTGGACTTGTAACCTTGAGATTGTTGATATTTTTCCACAATTTTGGTTCTCAAGTCCTCACAGTTCTCTTCTCCTCTTTCTGTTCTCCATGCTTAGTGTGGCACACACAGACACACAATGCAAAGACTGAGTCAACTTCTCTCCTTTTTATCTGGTTTCAGGTGTGATTTTTAAATTGCCCACACCTGTTACTTATCACAAGTGAGTTTGAATGAGCATCATGCTTGAAACAAAGTTATTTACCCTCAATTATTTACCCTCAATTTTGAAAAGGTGCCAATAATTTTGTCTGGCCCATTTTTGGAGTTTTGTGTGAAATTGTCAAATTTGCCTTTTTTCCCTGTGTTTTTTGTGTTGTTCCAATACACACAAAGAAAATAAACATGTGTATAACAAAACATGTGTAATTGCAATAATTTTCTGGGAGAAATACTTAATTTTCTGGAAAAAATTCAGGGGTGCCAACACTTTCGGCCATGACTGTATTTATACCGTACAACTGAGACTAAACAGAGAACATAATGTTAGCTCGTAACATCATGACTCCCATCACGCTTAAAATGGTAAGAAGCTCCAGCCTGGTCAAGTCTTTGCATAGCTCAGTGTGCGGGCAGTAGGATTAATAGGACTTTTAATCCAGGGCAATGGTGTTGCTCTGGCAGCTAATTAATCCACTTTACCCAGGAGCTGAGCTGGCCAGGAGGGAGCAGCATGCAGAAGGTTGGATGGAGGAACTTTAAGGCAGAGGTGGACAGAGCAGGATATAAACCTCTGGTGCTATAGCAAACATCTTCTGGTGGTCACAGAACAGGAACATGTCCAAAAATTTTATACTCCAAAGAGCATGTAAACTAGTAAATAATATGTATTTAAAACACATGACTGAAGTGCCCTTGAACGTAGCACCTAACCCCAAATTGCTCCCTAGGTGTTGTGGATAGGACTGCCCACCGCTGGCACATGTTTTCACAGCCTAGTGTGTGTGTTTCAATGCACAGATGGGTTTACATTTACAGCATTTGACAGATGCTCTTATCATTATATCAATAAATAGTGTCATTTTGCTCCACTCTAATTGGTACCCACCAAAATTTTGCAAATGTCTACCGAATGCAATTCATTAGTCACCCTTAATGAATGAGCACTCTTCACCTTACTCGCCATTTTTAAAGCCATCCTCTTAAATTAATATTAGTGGGGGATTTTATGCTGCTGTCAGGGCTTAGATGAGACTGAGCTGGTCTTAGATCAGCAAAGGATAACTTGTTCCCAGAGACCTGCCTTTGGGCTCCAACAGTAACATAAGATGACACCAACAAGGCATATAAGTGGCACATGCAGCTGTCTCATCTCTAGCCACCCTCCTTTCCCCCCACGGTCTCTCCTCTCAGCCTAGATTCCAAGCATGGCAATCCCTTAACCCCTTTTTAGACCACCAACACTCATAAATAAGTCATTATTATAGACACGCTGCTTCTTGTGGCCTTGTTTTCCACCTTTTCCGATTTAAACCCTGCTCACATAAACACACACAAACTAGCAGGCAGACAATACCAGTAAAATTCCACAATGCCTTAGACATCAGCTTATGAAACAGGCTTTCACATTTAGAGGCCGCATCCTCAGCAAATGCAATGACTCATTTGAAACAGTCTTTTCTAGCCTAAACATGAGTATATCCCACTGTATGACAAAATATTCAAATTTCTATTATTAGATATCAGCAGCCATCACTGATGCATCCCATTTTTCAACACCTATAATTTTATGAACTGCATGAATACATGTCATTTCTCAAAACAGAACATTCAAGGCCAAGTTTTGACCAGTCATTTCTTCCATAATCACAATTATTTACACTGACCAGTTTTTTTGTGAACTATGTGTACTGTCATCAGTTATGAAGCAGATAAATATAAAACAAAGTAAGTCAAATTTACAAAAACATGTCTCAATTCTTATGAAGACAGCCAACATTGTTTTTTTGTGTTATTACGTTTTTAGAGGGCAGAGGTTATGTTTGTTGAGCTCCAACTGTGGCTGTGTCCAGTTTAGATCTACAGAGCAACTAGAACATTGGACAGCTAATCAGAACTTGTGGCAATTTTAGGTTTCTACTTTAATTTTTCCATACTCACAAAAAGAAACTAGAGTTGCATCAAGAATCGAAAGTATCAAAGGCTACATTCACATTATAACCCACATTGCCTAAATACGATCTGGCAATGATCCTGGCGGTTCACATTCACAAATGTAAGTGAGCTGTATCTGTGTGAAATGTGAACTTATCTGTCCACGAAACAGCTCGCGTGCGCACATCGATACGTTTATACACATCACCTTTGTCACCAACAACAAAAAACGTCAAATTTGTGAAGGGTTGCCAGGTTTGCAAAAATACAGTCGTCGGTAAAACTTCAGAGTTGGCGGTTGGCAGGGTTTCTGCTCTAAATAAAAGAAGTTGAATGAGAAAGTAAGATTTGAAAAAGATATAAGTTTTAAAGCTCATTGAAATGTATGTATCACTTTAGATTTTGGGCTAGTTTCCGTTTGTGTAGTGTGACTCTCTGTTACAAACTCTGTAGGTGGTTTGGGGGATCTGGCAACCCTGTTTTTGTGAGATCAGATTTGAGTCACTTCAGCCTGGTATTGTGAATGTAGCCAAATGTATCAATATTCAAATTTCGCAATCAAATCTATACTCTAGTATTCAATACTTTCTAATAGGGATGCACCGATACCGATACCAGCATCGGGTATCTGTCCGACACCATGTGCGTGTACTTGTACTCGTATTCATAAAAGTGCTCCGATACT
>BRDA01008691.1:0-27326 GCA_036984385.1 Crenuchus spilurus | reverse complement strand
TTAGTACTCTTATTGGTACTTGGTATCGGCAAGTACTTAAATGTAAGTACTTGTACTCGTACTTGGTTTTTAAAAAATGTGGTATCGGTGCAGCCCTACTTTCTAATACTAATAAGTTGCACTAATTTAACACTGTAACTACTTTTCTATACTTCAATTTGACAATCAGTTCTATACTATAACATTCAGTACTTTCAACACTTTTCAAAATTAGTTGCACTATTTGGCACCATATTTTGTTAACACTGAAGATTTCTGTATGGATGACAGAGATTACATAAAAAGACATGTTAGTTAAACTGTAAAAATGTAGAAATGTGAGTGTTATATTTTAACAATTATTTGGCTCAACTGGCTGTGTTAAGGTTGCGCTTTAACCAACCACGTTGTGTAATGTCGTAAAATAAAATGTCACTAAGTTACTAAAAGTCCACATAGCCACAGCAAATAAACATGCTCTTCTGTTCTGCTCATGTTTCAGAGTAGATAAATATATAACTCATGTGACCTTATGAAACAAGGTTGCTGAAAATAAACGCATTCTTGACACATGCAGTGGCAAAGGGCAACCAGAATTTAGTCACCGTGCTTATCTATCAAATCAAGTTCCATTCATAACACCAGTGTATCCAGTAGTGTACAAAATCAATCATTATGCTAGCAGAGCTCATAGACCATATCCATGGGTTTGTGAACAGATGCAACAAGCTTTGTTATCAGTCTAAGGGTTTTCCTATAGACCACCTGAGTGCATTTCTTGTGATAAGAAGCCAGGGTTAATAATTTGATAAGTAGCTAAAATGCATTGCATTAGGTTCAGCTATTAACAAGACAACAGGACCTTAGGCTTTATGTTGTTTCGAATGTAAGGTATGGTTCAATCATATTTACATATTGCACCACTTAACCGAGATGTATTTGATTTTTTTTCCTTTAAAACTTGGACCTACGAGCTCATCTTTATCTTAAATTATGTTCTCATAGACTTGTCAATGTGGATTAGGACACAGTATGATTTTGAAATATGAGTAGCCACTTTAAATACCAGCTACACTAGCATAACACTTGATTATATCCCTCTATGTTCATGATAATCATCAGTACTTTCATTATATTTTGAATAAAATTACAATTAGGAAACATCATGCTAAACAACTTAATAACCACACTAGAGCTGGGAGTCAAGATCTGAGAATTGTTGATTCACGCTCAATGTATTTGACATCATGCTTATAGAATACCACATCTACACAACTGTCAGTTTTGCACTACAATATAACAACATCAGAATGCATTGTTATACCCTTATTACAAACACTCTGACTGACATGAATGCCTGTTATTATCGTTGTTTCTAAAAAGCAGATTATCACGGGTCCCGTTTTCGGTTAATCTCAGGTTAATTTAGTTAAACTGCTACAAAGATCAGATAACCAGGGGGCAGCTATGGCCTGGTGGTTAGGGATTAGGCTGCCGGTTCGATCCCCGAGCAGGTCATGACTGAAGTGCCCTTGAGCAAGGCACCTAACCTCCCCGGGCGCCGCTTCAGGCACATGTTCTCACAGCCTAGTGTGTTCACTAGTGTGTGTGCTTCACTGTACGGATGGGTTAAATCACTTTGGCAAAACATGTAATCTAAATCTAACCAGAAGAGCCAATATATCTTTTTTTTAATGTAAACCAATTAAGCATCCTCACAAACACAAGACGTTACCATAAAAACAAAAGGTTTATGCAATAATTTAACATAGTTTATGAATAATAAACCTTGAAATTAATAACCACATGTCCAATGTTCAATGCTATCTAAAATGAACCTTAGTTGCCTGATGTTGATGTTATTGATACATCTGGTCTGGAAACCATGTGTGCGCATACGAGCCATTCTTAAGCTATGTGAGGCTTGAACTATGACTTAGAACTTAAGTCTTTCCAAAGCATTATCTAAAAACAAGTCACAACCCCTCAGTGGGTGTGTATGCATGTGTGTATACCACAAGTACAACAACCTCACACCATAAACACCTTGTAGCTCAAAGGAGAAAAACACATTCCCAAACAATGGGTTATTTCCGTTACTAAAGAAAAGTTGCCTCGCATTGTTCCAGCACTTAAAATGCATCTTTAAAAGTTTTAGGAAGGTGATAACAAGAGATGACACAAATCAATGAGAACACTGCAGTACTTCACTTTGAACAAGGCTGCTGTGACACAAAGCTATCCAGTGGAGTTTCCCCACTGCTGAGACTAAGAAGCCCGGCTTCCCTCAAATGTCTTAAAGGCAAGTCCTCTCTGAGAGCAGCGTAATGCATCAGGACTGATTCACATCTGGGCTGCCTAAACATTACATAATCTAATAAAAAGGACACACAGGGACGCCTGCACATCCAGTTCATCTTCAAACACGTCTGTGTAATGTTATTTGGACTCCATTTTCTGCTCACTTTTTGGCATTTTTAGCTTGGTCATGGAGGGACACAGATTTGTTTCACACATCGACTTGCAATGACTGAATTCTCAATTGTCTGTGAATTATCGTGTATAACATACTTCAGCTTTTGCTGCACTGCCTCATAAATGAAATTACATTGTGCTTCATTTGATTCTATAGGGTTCGCTAAAGGGGGCAAGGGATGGTAGAGTTATGGGTCATGTACATGTTGGCTAATTGCTTTTGACAGTAAGGTGCATGATGTCTAAGAGTGTCTGCTGGAGGAAAACACAAATCCTCTTCACCACAGGTGGCTGCTCTTTTCCCTTTCAGACACTGAGCAGCCAGGATGGCAAACACTGTATGCACAATAAAAACATCTCTTATTAGCACTTAATTGCTGCTCTGATGCACAAGAACACAACCGTACAACCCGTTCAGTCAGTAAACTGAAAAACACGGAGGCTGGAATATCAGCCAGAAACTGCAAACAATTAAGGCTGGCTGCCCAGCTCTGATATGAGAGAAGAAGTAATGAACCTGAAATGAATTAACTCTTCCAACAGCGCCCACCAGCTCTATTGAATGCTGCCTCACTACATTCAACTTTTGTCACAGAATAGAGTTAATGGTGGCATCAAATGTATGTGTTGTACAGAGATTTCATATCTGTTTATGCAGTTGTCTGGAGAAATAGTAAGTGATGCTGTTTTCCTTTCACTGCAAGGTGTTCAAAAGTATTTGTTGACATGGTAAGCATGGTCCACCTAACTGCTTATTATGTGCTTGACCACTGTGTCTCAAGTAAAAACATACTCTAGTTATGATAGATCTGGATGTATTCTTAAGCCATGTAAGCAATGCAAAGCTTGCATTATGACTCAGATGGCCAGTACTGTCCAACTAACTGGTCTTTAGGTGCTCAACCACTGTGTTTTGATAAAGATAATACAGTTTTTGGTCTGTGATAGCTTACTTGAAGCTTGCAATGACTAAACCAGTGTCTCTGTGAAAATAATGCTGATGTTACAGTACATCTAGATACATTCTTAATCAGTGTGAAGCTTTCAATATGATTTAGATTTTTAGGTTTTTAGGTGCTCAATCACTGTCTCATTGAAGATAATGCTATTTTTGATACACCTGGTCTATGATACCTGATGTGAAGCTTGTAGTATGATTTTAGATCGTCAGTACTGTCCACACAGTAAATCTGCCAGTGTTAAATCAACACTATTAGAGTTAAATTAACACTGAGAGTGTTACATTTCGACACCCTCAGTGTTAATTTAACTCTAATAGTGTTGATTTAACACTGGCAGATTTACTGTGCAGTTAACTGGTCTTTAGGTATTGGACCAGTGTGTGATATGTGGTTGTGTGCTCCAGAAGTGAGCTGGACCTTCTGTCTAAAATCAAAAGGAGGGAAAAAGAGGGCGGGGTACTTAAGCTTTCCTTCAGCTGGTGAATGAAAATCTGTTACAGACTCTAAGACATCAACAATGTACAGTTATTTTATAAATGAATCTGATATCTCCAGGTAATCTAAGCTAACTGACAGCTAGCACTGCTGTTATTGTTCCTGTGATGAATTTTAATGTCCAATCAACTCGTACAGCTTTAAAATAATAAGAACAACACCGTTTATGCTCAATATGAGGGGGCTGGTAAAGCTAGCAGTGACGGCTAGTCAGAATGTTTAGCTAACGCTAGCCGCGTTATTTAGCGACCGTTAAAGACGGGGTTTTGTGGAATAAATCACAAAAAGAAATACAAAAACGAGACGAAAACGAGCTTATACGGATGTTATGACACAAACGTGGTGATATTTAAACTGAAAAGATTTGAATCAAATAGGAAAAAGCGGGTAAAATGACTCACCGAGCTTTGTATTGGTTCTCCTCGTTTTGTTCCTCGAAAAATGAGCAGGTCTGAGGTAAGTTTACTGTTTTACAGAGAAGTGTGAGAGCTCGGGCATCCCGGAGCTCGTCTGTTACTACCACAGCAGCACTGTGTGTCTGCGGAGAGAGAGAGACATACAGAGAGAGCGACAGGGAGAGAGAGAGAGAGGGAGGAGAGCTCAGCCGAGCTTCATCACAGCACAGCGATTAAAAGCTCGTGCTCTCAGAACAAGCGTGCACGTAGCTCACGAGCTAGGCCCTCCCCAGCCTCCAGGGGGGTCGCGTGGGGTAGATGGGTGTGTACGTACACGCGAATGCTGTACCCCACCTCCAGAGCAAGGCTGGGTGACACCTACATTACACTACACCCATTCACCTACACTAATATCTCTGTTAAAAGTGGCGTTGTTTTTGTAATTTTACAACTAAAAGTGATTTTATATACATCCAGATGTTCCATGTCTGTTTTCCCTTTCTCTTAGTAAAGAAAAATGGTTCTGTATAGAACTGGGAACACTTAAATAACCCTTTATGTGGATAAATAGTCCTTTTCATGATGAATATGTTCTTCAGGTTGATGAAAAATGCTGTAGATGGTTCTATACAGAATCTTTTAAAAATGAAAAATAAGAATATTAGAATAAACACAGTGTCTGAATCTGTTGATGATTACGAAACCAAAATAAAACCCATTTAACATCAAAGTACATGAGGGTCCTATGGTTATTTCTTCTTTTACAGGAGCTCCTCTGTGTTTTTATTTACATCTGAATGCGCCATGTCAGATTTTTCCCCTTGTCCTTTGAGAAAATAGATAAAATTATCTGTTTTTAGCTAACTCAGAGCTCGTCTGATCATTTTAGTCCTGTTCTTAAGCAAATCTATGAAATTTTCCAGGTAGACAATGTCTCATGTTGTAAAATAAAGAGCTTTGGCCACTACTACTAGCTTTATTTAGACTTTTAATGTGCAAAACCACCAAAAACCTTCACAAATCAACATATATTAAAGCTTTTAAATAGTCACTTAATAAGCCACTTGGTCTGAATAGAAGATGTTACTCTACCTGTGAGAGCTTTATGTGGAGAAAAAGAAACTAAAATCCATAAGAAAGAAGAGATTCTGGCTTATTTTAAAGGTTTATTAAATAGTAATCACAATTCTACCCTTTGTTTGAAGAGACCAATCAGTGATGCTTTACCATCCATCCAAGTTTATTGATGTATACAGTGTTAACCACCAACAGTGTTAACACCTTCAAGACTGCTTTAGCACCTGTAGTGTTGAATTAACCACTTAAGGCTCATTATTCCATTAATTATTCTCATTAGCAACTAACATGAAGCCTATATGAATAATAATACAGACAATGTACCTACTTTGTAGTTATGAAAGTGAATGGACTTGAATTGGTTGGGAATTGTGGGTTCAACACTTTCTTTAACATCAGCAGTGTTAAATGAGCAACTATAATGTTTATATGGATACAAATGTTTGCTGCTTGTCTTAATCCTAAGAATTCTGCTTTAAGCTGGACTCCAAGTGTGCCAACAAAAAGCTGTGACAGCAAACGAAAACCAAATCTGATTACAAACCCAGTGGGAAATGCTGAAGTGCTCGAGTTTAACCGTCTCAGGAAGTGCATTGTAACCCTCTCAGCGGACGAAAACAGAGGGCACACTTGGTGGAGATGTGTCTGCGTGTGCCAGTGCATGCCAATGAGCTGGCCATGACAGGCGCACATTGTGCCAAAGCCAAGTGGGTGGCATCATGTGACCTTGTGAATAGGCGAACGAGGGCGGGTCGGGAGACGGAAGGTGCCAAGGGCTACAAAAGCTCATTGATGCTGGCACACGGGGCATGAGGATGCCAATCACTCCACTGCCATGTAAGGGCATGAGGGGATGCCATGCTCCTGGCACACAGCCCAAGAGCGTGTGGTATGTCTTAATGCAACACAAACTGCTTTGGTGTGAATGAAGATTACATTGATCTCCTACAATTGTATCAGTGTTTCTTCTCTATAGCACTGACCTGGTTGTTCTTAGCACTTTGGACAAGCTTTACTCAACATTGGTTGGCAATAAATGTTTTTTTTTTAAACCCAAAATATAGGTTGGAGATTTGCTTCATAATGTTGAGTTTCCAGTTTAAATAGCCAAAGGCCAGAGTACGTTGTTGTAGGTCGGAAGTGTAAACAAATTTGCCACCAACGTACAGTTAGCTTGTTTATACAACAAAAGAGCTACCCACCTTTCACACACATACAAACTAAATATCACCTAAAGTTAACTTGCACTCTATGAAATGAACCAATACAATGTATACTGACCCACTAGTCATGTAACTGCAAAGACTTTGTGTCCAGATGTTTACAGACATCACTTCTAATAAATGCTACTTTAAGTGTTACTTATTACTGACGCAGATGTACAAATGCACAACTTGTGTCTATAGAAAATTACTGCTAATAGAATAGGACTCTTGAGCAGATAAATATGAACCTGTTGACACCATGTTTAATACCAGGTGTGAGCTTCAGGGGTATACAGCCTCCCAGCATTGAGCTGTAGAGCAGAGTTCTCTTGGAATGATGGTGCTCCATCCTCAACAGATGCACCAGCAACATACTCTTAATTTCAATGAATCAACAATGAATGAGTCTTGTGTATTTACACAAGACATTATTTCCCTCAAGTCAAATAACAAACCATTTTTAAAGCTGTCCCCAAACTTTTTACTGGCTAATTTAGGCCAAAAACAGTGTCAACAACACTTGTGGATTCTCAGAAAGAGCACGAAAAGACAATGTTTACACAGCCATGACGCTTGTGTCTGAAATGTTTACATGCCAGCCTTTCCACCCCTTTACAGTCCTGTTGACTGTAAATAACTAGCCTTTCAATGTCACACTGGCAGTAATTGAAATCTAGAGCGCATTACTATGTAAGCTGTTGTCTGTGCTGTATTTCGGGCCTTGCTGAGGGGTATATGTTATTTTGATTCTTCAAGGGTTTGAACTTTGAAGTGTCTCCTTGCCATCCTTTGTAGATCTTTGTTTAAAGGGCTCATTGACTTCAATCTTCTAGTTTTTTAATTGGATGTGGTCTACATACAATACCAAAAGTTTTAGGATGCATTCTTATGTGCCCATTTTTGATCAGCCTCAGTTGAAAAATAGTTTGTTACTGTGCCTTTAAGACTGATAAACGACCTCTGTTCTGACTGGCTACCCTCATTCCAGATAACACTCCTTATAACTTCACGGTGAATGGGAGGGGCTAAACTCTTGCAGGCTGTAGGATGAGCCTTATCCTACCTCAGTGAGAGATTTATAAATGTGTTGGTTTTTGTGACATTACCAAAGCTACTTTCAGGGGTCCAGAGTGGCTCAGCAGGCTAAGGCACTGAGACTATGACCAGAGGTTTGCGAGTTTGAATCCCGGTCATACTGTTTGTCATCAACAGCTGGGGCCCAAGAGAGCAGAAATTGGCAGTGCTCCCTCTGGGCGGGTACATGGCGCTCTCTCTCTATGGTATCTAATAGGTGTCTACTGATTGGTCCATTCAGAGCTGAGAATCCTGCGCTTTCCTCCGAGCACATTGGCTGATGGTGTATCAGCGTTAGTTTGAAAAGAGGCTGTGGCTGTATCACACGCAGCGGAGGAGGCTTGTGCTTGATTTCACCCTCCTAGACTCAGTGACATTGCAAAAGTGATTTGGAAAGTCCTAATGGAGGGGATGGTCTAACTGGCTACTACTACATTTGGAAGGGGATCAAACTGACAAAAATAAATAAATTAATAAAAATAAAATAAAATGAGCTACTTTTTGCAGATTTGTCTATTGTATTATTATTATTATTATTATTATTATTATTATTATTATTATTATTATTATTATTATTACATCCTTGGAGGTCTTTCAGATGATTGAATATTTCCATTTTTACACAACATTCAAGAGGCAGCCTTTAAACTGTGAAAGACAATGTGGAGTGACTCAGTTTATATACACTCACCAAGTTAGGTTCAAGTACTCCACTCCTCTTTTTCTGCCGCTCTCGCTTTCTTTCGCAACTACCTCTCAAGAAGATGAAGTGGTACATTTTTATGATGCACTTAGACAAAATTCTCTGCATTTAATCCATCCGGAGTCAATACACACACTAGTGGGCAGTGAGCCAACACATACCAAGAGTAGTGGGCGTAACCCAGGGAGCAGTTGGGGATTAGGTGTGATGCTTCAGGAGAATTAGGTAATAAGGGCACTTCAGGGCATTTTCTTGCTGTTTGGTCCCAAACCCAGTTAGTAACCTGTAGTCCAAAGCTGCCTCCAGAAGGCACATGCTATATCACAAATATGGAGAAAAAGAACTGGACTGTTGCTCAGTGATCTTCTTTTCAGAAGAAAGTCAATTTTGTATTTCATTTGGAATTCAAGCTCCTGTCTGGCGGAAGAGTGGAGAGTGGCAAAATCCAAGTTGTCTGAAGTCCAGTGTGAAGTTTCTGCAGTCTGTGATGGTTTGAGGTGCCATGCCATCTACTGGTGATGGCATTTTCTCAAGGAGATTTAAGAGCACTTCATTCTTTCTACTGACAAGCTTTCTGGAGATGCCCATTTCCTTTTCCAGCAGCTGCCCACAGTGTCAAAACTACTACTGACCGGATTGGCCTATAATGGGTTATAAGCCATATTGATCAACATTACAACATGAAAAGACTTCAAATAAGTCACTTTACGTGTAATGAATATAAAATGTATACCTTTTTGAATGAAACTATGAACACAAATGAACTTTTTTCAACATTTCTCTCTCCCGGCTCATGTAGATTGGCTCACCTAACATGACCCTGTTTAATCAGTCACTGGTGTTCAGTGAACCTTCCTAAACAGTTCCAGGTCACAACTTGTATGTTCACATATGTTTATGAAACACTGTTACCAAACACTGGCCTGCCCTCATGACAGCATCATTTCTACATATAATAACACAAGTGATGCCAGCCAAAGCCTTACTACAAGAAAAGGGTTTAACACAGGCTGGGTATGAGCTTGAGCTTCTGTTAAACTCAGGCAACATCTTTCCTGAACGCTGACTTACATTGTGAAGTCATGAATTGATGTCTGTCTGGAAAATTGACGTTGACACGAAGAAAGAAATGCTTTTATTGTCTATTATTATCCAACGCTGGCTGGCTGAATAGCTGTGACGAAGGGTTTTCTTTTTCCTTTGGGCGAATGAATCGGAAATGTAGGTGGTGTTTTATGAATCATTTCTTTATTTGGTTCATAAGGAGGCCGGAAATGGTGCGGCAGCAGGAGCGCCTTATCTAAGGTCAATCTCCATGGTGATCACTCAGCAGGAAATGAGCCACTCAGGTGAGGAGTAGGCTACAGGACCTGAGCTTCAGGGATTTCTGAATGTACAGCCTCATCTAGTGGCTGAGAGATGGCATGACACATACACGGCACTTTTAAAATGGATTTTGGACAAGAAATGCTGCCTGTTTTCTGAGACGGGAAGGTGTGAAGTGTAGCCCCAAAGTGAAAGTAAAAGTGAAAGTGCACAATCACTGGCCAGTGTGCTTGCATTTGACCCATGCATTGAAACACACACACTAGAACACACAATGAGCACAGGTGGGTAAAGCGATGGGCAGTTGGGGGTTAGGCGCTTTGCTCAAGGGTACTTCAGTCATGTCCTATTGATGCCAAGGATCACAAGATCAGGTCCTTAAAAATGAGGCCACAGCTGCCCCATGATCTAGAGGTGTTGACTCATATAACGATGCATCAAGATTCATGGGCAATTCAGCATCGATGCAGTTACAGACCATAATCAATTATAACGTGATGTCATTCACTACATAATAGCACTACGTAATAGCAAAATTGGTGGAGATAGGTTGCGAGGCTGAGATTAAAAATGCACCAAATTTTTTAAAAAGCCAAAATATGAACACAGTAATGTTCGATAAGCATTAACGTTCGTTTCCATTTCACATCTAAGCAGACTGACAGTGAGTTAGCGTGATACTGCTTAGACAGCTCCTCCTCACCAGTGCTGCAGCTCACTATCAGACTGCACACTGAACTGCGTGCTCTGTTGGAGGAGCACATTTGAGAGCCAAAACAGGGTTAAACTGAGCATGTGCACAAGCAAACAAGCAGAAACAGCTCTGAGGTGAGCAGAGAAACGAACAAACAATGACATCTCGAGCTAAGAGATGATATCTGTGCCTGCACAGTAGAGGTGGGCGGATTGATACAAATATCGATAATATCTATACCAACGCTGGTATTGATATTGAGCAATACTCGTGAAAAAGACAGATACTCAAGCTTTTTTTCTCTCCCAAACGCACTGACTACTGCGCAAGCAGATTCATCAAAGTCTACTCTCTGTAAGAGTAGCGTAGACTTGATCAACAGTAACCCTTCCCCCTCTCGTCTTTTGTTGTTGAACCGTCACGTGGCTCAGCGGCGCCAGCCAAACAGCCATGCAGGTAAGCACAGCCTGGTTCGCCCACTCAGCGCTCTCCTCGAGTCGACATGTCACAGTATGTCAGCTCTCTAACCACAGAAGATTGTTTTAATTAGCTTTAAGTTATATCTTTTACACTTTTTTAAAGAAAAAACGTAGAGAAGTGCACTGAAAGGAAGAAATTCCTTATTTTCTGTATTATTTTATTGTATTATTTGACTTGAAAAACAGAATAAGTTTGAAACTGTGTACAGTATTTGTTGTGGTGTGTTAATTTTATTGTATTGTGGTTTGTCAGCCCTCTACCTCAGATTTTGTTTTAAGTGGTATTGAGTGATATTTTTACACTCTGTTTATTTAAGAAAAAACTGAATTGCACTGAAAGGAATAAAATTTCTTATTTTTTATTGTTTATCCTAAGAACAATTCTATTTGAAAAAAGAAAGAAAAAGAAAAAACTAGAAAAGATGTATAGTGAGGGGAGAATTTTTATTTTAATTTTGTATTGTGGTTTCTCCTTTTCTACCTCAAAAAAAGATTTATTTTCCTAATGTTAAGGCAAACTTTGTTTTGTTACTGTTCCATTGTTTCTAAACAAAAATGTTGATTGTAATGAAGTATTTTGTCACCTACAATGTTTAGCAAAATTATCGATATCGGCGATACTGGCCCTGCATTTACTTGGTATCGGATCGATACCAAAATTCCCAGTATCACCCACCTCTAGTCTGCACAGCTGCATGAGTCACTAAGCGCTTCATGCTCCTGCGCATTCGCGTTTGTCTGTGCTTGCCTCTCACATTTCTCACAACAGGAAATACATTAGAGGTCTATGGTTTGCTAATATGTTCATTACAGTACATTAACAGTTCTAAAGGTTCAAAACTTTGCAGTAGGAATGTTTTTTTAAATCTTGTTAATAATTTATTGTGTTACATTGTTTTTTTTTACTTCTCTGCAGGACACATAACAGAGTATATTTTGTTATTTAAACAATTTTTAATTAGACATTTTTACTTCTTGGCAGGGGAATCAAAATGTAAATGTACTAAGTTTAGTTCCAGTGAAATCTTTAACTCTGTATTTGAGTTATTTGCATTCTGTGTTCTTGTATATTATGTTCTGGCAATAAACATTTTTATAATTTTTATATTTTTGAATAGTAACATTTTATATATTTAGTCTGATGTTTTTAGAAATATGTTATTTCAAAACTATGACAGTGTTAGAAAATGTAATATCGTGATAATTATTGAGATTGATCAATATAGAAAAATTTATTGTGATAAAATGTTTGGCCAGCTCTACACATGCGGTGTGCAAAGCCTGCCAGCCAAATGAAATAATACAGAAAATTCATGTCCTGCATCGTGATATCAAATTGAATCATTGACATAATAATCCTAATCAAATCAAATTGTGACATCAGTAGAGGTTCACACCTCTACCATGATCCCAAATCAAATATTTACATAAAAGGTTGCATTTTAAACTGGTCAGTTTCTAAAAATAGCAGTAAGTTGTGGGTATACTGGCAGTGTATTGATGTCTACTGAAAATGTTTGAAACATGAGTCAGATACACCTTCTAAGGCAGGGGTGGCCAACTCCGGTCCTGAAGAGCCGGTGTCCAGCACAGTTTGGTGATCTTTGTGCTCTGAGACTACAATTAAACCTGCTAATTGCCTGCTGAGTTGAATCAGGTGTGTTTGATCAGGGAGATCACCAAACTGTGCAGGAATGCGGCTCTCCAGGACTGGAGTTGGCCACCCCATTCTAAGGTGACAAGGGATCAAGATACCTTCAAATTCTTCAGATAAACTGTGATTGGTTACTTACTGAACATGTGACTGCATCATGGGACATCTATATATAATAATTTTATTTAGATTTATTTACATCTCATCAAGATAGACGTGTCAGCATATAGCTGAACTTACCAATATACTACTTTCTTACACAATCATTGTTATATGTGAGAAAGTACAAGAAGTATTAGCCATAATAGGCTGCAGTAGCACATGAATTCCTCTAAGGGGCAGCAAATACATTATAATAACTTACTGACTGCATTCACTGGCATTGAATACTGTAGAGCTCAGGGTACTGATCCTGGAATCAGAGCAAGAGTTTGTATTCGTTAAAGAGTCTTAAAAAGGTTCTAGCTAAACTCAGAGCATCTTTGCAGTATGTCTCCTGTTATATATGTGTTCTGGTCCTCTATGTGTGACATCCTACTGGAGACCCTTGCTGGCCATTAAATGAGGTTGCTATGGTTTCTGTTGGAGATGCACAGTGTCTGTCACATGTCTCCACACGAGCCAAGAGAGGCCGCAGATGGCTCCTGCACTGCAGGGCTTTAAGCACTTGGGGTTGGGTGTTATGCTGTTCTGAGACCATCATTGGCCCCTCATTCATAAAGGTTAAGATATGGTAAAATGAGGTTAGCAAAAACCCATTTTAAAGCAAGGGGGTGCATTAACATACCCTTTGTCAGTTTAGAGCTGGAGCTGTGATGCCATCACTTCTAACAAGTGGTAGTATTCAATAGGCACCTAAATAGTTCAAAGGAGAACACCAAAACCTCTCACACTAATCTTAATGGAGAACTAGTCAGTATGTTTGAGGACACAGTATGACTTACTGTAAGATATAAAAGCTTGAATGCTGCACCCGCCATCTATCACTGACTCTAAAACTGAATCTGCAGGAAGTACAGACGTTGCTGGGCTTTCTTGGCTGTGAAGCTGTGTCCTCGTACACAATCCTGTTTATTTATGTCTGTTTACTGTAATGTTAGTACTTACAAATGAGTAGAAATGAGTAGTTACCTCATGTATCATCCGGTTTGCTGAGCGGCCCTTTAAACACACTGACGACAGAAGAGCACCACGCTGGGTGCCTTTCACATCATCAGCTGTTTTGCTGGCTAGCTGTGCTCCACTCCTGACCTTTAAGAGCTGAACTTGCAGCATTATTTGCAGCGAGGGAGCGCTTTCATAACATACTCATATCTCTGCCTGTCTGCTGAGCTGTGGCCTCAGCGTTGCTCCACTGGCACACTGTCTATCCAAATGCCAAGCAAGGGCCACACATTGTAACAGAGACTATTGATCATACTCATCGTACACTGCACAGGCAGTTTACCTTCTACATTTCCACCAAATGATGTTGCTTGTTGGATATGTACATGGCAGGGCATTACACTCTATCCTAGCTGAGGGAAGGTGCCAATCTATCACTGTGTCAGACAGCTAAAAACAATAGGAGCAGCAAATAGAGGTGCTTGTCCCAGCACTTTCCACAGATCTGGAGAACACTACTGTCAGTTACTGACAACAGACAGATGACCAGAAGTAACCCAAGTCTTACAATCACACTTATCTCAGCCCTGCTGCTGTTAAGCAGAGTTAAGAGCTTTTCGTAGAGTAAGCGGCAGTCGAACATCCCCCATTCATTTGTAATGTGAGGCAGACAGAATGGGCTAACCGAGGCAGAGTAGTTAACACTGTGGCATGTGAGCTCGACCCACAGAAACCACTGTGGGTGTCTCGCAGAAGTACAGTTGTACATTTTTGTAGCTGTGACGTGAGGCCTCCAGCCAATGATATTGTAGATTATAGGAGCTTGACAGCTTCAGCTTCAGAATTTCCTTATGTTTACCTATTTTCATCCGTAAGTCCAGACTAGAGTTAGCTGAGAGATGTGAGCAGTTACTGAAGGACAAGTGGTGCCGTTTGGTCCTTTTAGATGCTTCTGTTTAGGTCCTTAGGTGCTGTTTTGAAACCGTGGATGGCTTGAAGATAATGGCTCACTGAGAGCTCAGCTGGTTATCTACTGTCTGGTAGGCATGAGCTTATATCAGGTTAGTTTGACCAGAGAGTGACCGTAATCAGTAGACAGTAAGAGGAAGAAATCAGTGCCTGTGGTTGCAGTGTGGTCAATGTGTAAGGAAGCATTAAGAGTGTTTTGACTGGAATCAAAGTCAGAATCAGAAGTGGTTTTATTGCCCAACTCAGGTATCACTTACATGGAATTCAGGTTGGTGGCAGCTATTTAAACCCACAAGCACGTAAAGTAAAGTAATGAATCTCTGAAAGTAAGTAACAGATGCTGGTCCAGGCTATTTAAGAGTAACAGATATTACATGTAAGCTCCATGGACCGTTTCATGGATACGCTGGGAGGCGCCGCCATTTTAGGTCGCGCAAAGGATTGTGGGATTGTTTGGGGGCAAGACGTACGTCAGTGAATCTAAACTAGAGATAAACAATGGGGAAAGGAGATCGCTGCTCTGTTTTTGGCTGCAATAATGATCGCAGATACAAAGAAAAGTTAGTATTGTTATATTTCTATTACTCAGTATGTGTTTTTCTTCTGAAAATGTGAGGATTTGACTAAAATTCGGCCTACCACAGCTTGGACCCAGCTCTTGTACAGATCTATATATAGTACAACCCCCTAAATTTGTATCCCATTTTTATTTGTAACTTTAATATTCTGAGCTCTGTCAATTCAACAGTTTGTTATATAAATAATTCAGTACAAAATGATCAGAAATCATTTTTCTTTATACTTAAAGCTGAATTGTTTCATTTAAATATTAAAATATTATGGATTAAACAGAGGTACAACAATTTTTCTTACTATCACGAATCATTGACAGTGGAGTATTCTACATAATAGAAGTTAAAAATGGTAACATAGGGATCAAAAATTACACCAGGATTCAGGAAACACAAAAACATCATCAAAATATGACTGCACAGGTGAATAGGTGTAGAAACTGAGTTTAAAAAGAAAAAAGGTGACTGTACAAGAGCTGGGTCCAAGCTGTGGTAGGCCGAATTTTAGTAAAATCCTCACATTTTCAGAAGAATAACACATACTGAGTAATAGAAATATAACAATACTAACTTTTCTTTGTATCTGCGATCATTATTGCAACCAAAAACAGAGCAGCGCTCTCCTTTCCCAATTGTTTACCTCCCAGCGTATCCGTGAAACGGCTGATGGACAAAAAATAAAGGTGGTAGTAACTTCAAGCTCCTGTAGATGGCACTGCACCTGTGTGATATGTAATGGGATTGATAGTTTGCAAAGAGGCGGTACAGTGCCTGTGTGTAAAATGGGTCACAAAGCAGATGTTAGGCCATAGTGTGAAGGAAGTAGCTGAATTTGCAGGTGTATTGAAGTCATACAGTCAACATCCCAGTCTACAGGAAATTCTCTTCAGAATTGTGGCCGACAGCACAAAAGGCCGAAACCTCTTGCGTGCCACCCTGCTGCATCTCTGTGGAGTGGTTGTGAAGGACATGTGTTGACGTCTAGAAGCAATTCTTGTCTTCAAGTGAAGCAATGTTCATTCACAAGCCATGAAATCACCCAGTGGTCCCTGTCAGTTTCATCTTCCAGTCACAATTCTGAAGAGAATTTCCTGTAGGCTGGGTTTTTGACACTACTAGTAGACCCGTATGCTTCGATACACATGCAAATTCAGCTACTTCCTTCACGCTTTGGTGTTCAGCGCCTCTCCTTTATCCCAGTCATTAACATCTGCTTTGTGATGCATTTTTCACACACTGAACGAGACGTTCACTGCACTGTACCACCTCTTGTCCTTCTATGAATCCCATTGCACACCCTGCAGGTATTTTAGCCTGATCATCCTCGTGCAACATTACTTCAACAAAAATATTTGGTTCTTTACGTGTACAGCAGTGCTAGCAGCCTAATTGAATTACAGTAGCTATAGAGCTCTACATTTTTACAGTTTTTCCCTGGAGTAGGCCTGGATAAGTCCCAGCTACTGTGCTATGGTGTTAACCTGCTGGGATTTATTCATTGTCTTTGTTGGTCGAGCTGGGCTTTTGCACTCATTGTTTAATGGAAGCGCTACCGCTCCCTGAGCAAATATTCTTAACACACCACTAAACACTAATCCACTCAAATCCCTTCAGTGGACCAGTGTCTTTCCACTAGGCCTGACTGCTTTTTTCTTTTCTAGAGCTCAGCGACATGCAGCTCTGTCCTCTTAGGCCTGTGTGTGTGTGTGTGTGTGTGTGTGTGGTAATACGATCTGTACTGTATGTCTCAGCGTGGACCTGTCCATCTGGCAATATGGCTGGCGTGACTGACCCAGCTGATAGACTAGTGTTTACAGTATCGGTTTACAGCATGCTTACAGCGGGGGTGGGGTGGGGGGGGCCAGGGACAACACACACTCCTGAACACATACACACACATACACAGCTGGTGCTAATAACAGGCCCATATGTCGACTTCCTCCACTTTCTGTCTGTAGAAGTAGGACAAACACTTTTACTACTCATTATTGTTGTACTGTTATCTCTGTGCTCATATCTTGGACATTGTTGTGTAAAGTACCTGAGATTCATGCTGTTAATAAGAAATAAATAATAATGTGTGGATCCACTTGACATCTGTGCTATTTTATAGATCGATGACCACATTTTAGAGCACTTCATGCTTACAAGCTTTATGGAGATGCCCATTTCCTTTTCCAGCAGGACTGAGCACCTGCCCACCTGCCCGCAGTGCCAAACGAGTACTGACCATAATATTACTGTACATGATTGGTCAACTCATGAGCTTTATGTGTATAAAATAAATCCCATTATAACTTTTTTAATTAGATTATTAACTGTTTTCAGGATATTGGAGTCTTTAAGGGGGCAGTATCTACCAATAGTGGTCTCCACTATCAAATCCCTAGATGTCAATCCAATTAAGCATCTGTGCTGGAACAGCAAGTCTGATATGCAGCAGCTCTACATCTTAGAGGACTTACAGATGTGATGCTGAGATCTTGATGTCAGAGAACATCCTGCGGAAGTCTCAGTGCTGCTGGCATGCAGAGAATCCACTGTGAAATTAACAGATTGTTTTTAATGAAACATCACAAACACAATTTGTTCTAAATGAGCTGGGTACCTTATTTGTATCTTATGCCATCTAGCTAACAAGCAGCAGTCACGGACGTCATTATCATGGCAGCTGATCTACAGTATCTCTCAGTGAACTAAAAGACTACATGACCTCTGCTTTTTGTAGCTGATTCACTGCACTGGTAGTGCCTCTGCTTTTGTAGTGAGTGTAGCTTAGATGGGAAAGTTACAGCCTTGAGTGAGAGAGAAGCTGAATGTGGAGGTAAAATGATACAAGTACACTACGTATCTAACCTAAATAGTCTCACAGCTCCGCCAGACAGACCTCAGACATAACCATGGATATGTCTCACAGTCCAAAGTTCTACTCTACATTATCTATCTATCTGTCTGTCTGTCTGTCTGTCTGTCTGTCTGCCTGCCTGTCTGCCTGCCTGCCTGTCTGCCTGCCTGCCTGCCTGCCTGCCTACCTATCTATCTGCCTGCCTGTCTGCCTGTCTGTCTGCCTGCCTGCCTGTCTGTCTGTCTGCCTGCCTGCCTGTCTGCCTGCCTGCCTGTCTGTCTATCTATCTATCTACCTGTCTGTCTGTCTGCCTGCCTGTCTGTCTATCTATCTATCTGCCTGTCTGTCTGTCTGCCTGCCTGTCTGTCTATCTATCTATCTGCCTGTCTGTCTGTCTGCCTGTCTGCCTGCCTGTCTGTCTGTCTACCTATCTATATATCTGTCTATCTGCATGCCTGTCTGTCTGTCTGTCTGTCTCTCTATCTATCTGTCCGTCCGTCCATCCATCCATCCATCTATCCGTCTGTCTGTGTGCCTGCCTGCCTGTCTGTCTGTCTGCCTGTTTGCCTGTCTATCTATCTATCTATCTATCTATCTATCTATCTATCTATCTATCTATCTATCTATCTATCTATCTATCTGTCTGTCTGCCTGCCTGCCTGTCTGTCTGTCTGCCTGCCTGCCTGCCTGTCCGTCCGTCCATCCGTCCGTCCGTCCATCTATCTATCTATCTAGCCCACCTCATCCCAAAAATACTGGAGGACCATCATTCCATCTATCACAGATTTTTTGCTTCACAGCTCAATGCTGGGGGTCTTTATACCCCTCTAGTCTGCACCAGGCATTAGACACGGTACCAATAGGTTCATGTTTAGACCTCTTCTCTTGGCAGTACTTCTGTACAGGGACTAGACAAGCTGTGTGTGCAGTTTCACATCTGTGTCAGTAATGGGTGCAAGAGCTGAATGCACTCATTACAGTTTTTCTCAGTCAATTTGGTTCATTTCTCACATCACAATTGAAATTCTCAAAACTGTTCATACAATCTTCACATCTCCTTGTCAGTTGTGCACATCATAATAGCATTTCTCATTGTGTTTCTCATTTTACAAATGCTCATGTACAATTATCTGCAGTTTTTTACATTCTCAGTTGCTTATGTCATGTTCATCAAAATATGTTCTACTGATTGTCTGTTAAACTGTCTTTCCCTCCAAAACACTTTCGCCTCGGTCACTACATGCAAAAGTGCTGAACATGTTCTCATATCGCTCAGGCATCATTTGTACATTTCTATGAAACGTTTTTGGTAATTTTAGGTCATTTATCTTAAATTGATGAAGTTGTACAATCATTCAAGGTGAATCTTGGCGTTAAGAAGGGGAATTTGTGAAAGTTTAGATTAAACAATCATCAAACAGCTTACAGCTCTCAGTGACAACAGATTAGCATGAAACTGCTGTACAAAGTTCCATTTCAATGACATGATAACCAAGTGAAAGAGCTGCGGTACCAGTATGTAGCCTACAGGTAAAACCTTTATGCATACTGACATATCTGCTGTGGCTGAAATTGTTTCTTGTCCAAAATGAACATTACATGCACTTCATTACACCTTTTGTGCTGTAGTGTATCATAGAGCTGGAATCAGGAGAACCGTTCCACACTTTTATACCTGTAAGAGGCTTCAAACTTGAGAAATGTAGAAGGTGTGGTCATAACATCATTGGCCAAAGGGCTACCACTGATGTACCAGGCCAACGGGGAGGAACCATCACACTGTGTGCTGCTTACACATATTCCCATTATAGGCCCTATAACAGCATCTCCTTACAATCTTGTACACCATCTACAGGGATCATCCCTGATAACGAGAGAGGTGGGGAGTAAGAGGACTTATGTGAGTTTTCACCACTCTAACACCATCAGGCAATGCTTTACCATTCACCATAGAATGCTGATGGAGTTCCTCCCACCCTGCTCTCCATCCCTAAACCTAACTGAGGAGCTCTTCTCAGCCTGGAGATGGAAGGTGTACGATCAGCAGTCGCACACACAGATGTACCTGCTGACTGCTGTGGATGCAGCTTGTGAGGATATCACAGCAGATGCCTGTAGAGGCTGGATTAGACACTCCAGGAGATTCCTTACACACTGCATTGCAAGGAAAGATATCAAGTGTGATGTGGATGAAAACATGCGGCCCAACAGAGAGGAGCGTCGGGATGTACAGAAAAGAAGCTCTATAACTCCTTAAGTTGCTGTCTCAGGTTGTTTTGAATGTTTAGAGGACGTCTGTAATTTTGTAGTTTTTGTATTGTGTTATTGAAAGCTGCCAGTTATCCATCTTTCCTAAATTTCAATCTATTTTTTTGTCAACAAATTGCTGTGTGAACAGTACAGTAAAAGAACATTTCTGTATAAATTTAATTCCAGTCTAATTTCTTGCAGTCAGCCTCCCACATACAGGCATGTGTAACTTTGTGTTCTGTGTAAGTTTGTATTTTGTATGTAACACATATCGTTTCAACTGAAACCACCGAATGTGCAGCGTTTCTGTAATCAGACACTGACATGACTAAGTACTCTGACGGCCTTGTTCATAGGCAGTGACACACAGACGGGACATTCTGATGGCACTGACTAGTTGACTGATATAAATATTTGCTTTTGATGCAAAAACAAAGAATTGTGAGTGAAGTACAGGCTTTTGCAGGTGTTTCATTGAGTTTTGCTGTTTGCACTAACTGTTGTGATGAGAACGTAAATCATGATGTGAAAAATGTACCAAATCGACTGAGAAAAACTGTAAAAGGGGTGTCCACAAACATTTGGACACATAGTATTTCTTGGTGGATTGACTACATTCAGGCTAAAGGGGAAAACGGTGTAATATGGACTCACATTATTATACTATTAAGAGTTGTTGACCCTGATATCACTGAATACACTTGCTGATATTGGTCCAGTGAGGTCTTCTCCTCGCTGTACATTGCCTGGGGTGAGCAGGAAGGTTATCAGATCCGTTCTCCTCCCTGCACGGCCTCAGGCTGATTGTTGGAGCTCATCCTCAGCCTGGAGCTTCCTGCAGGGAGTCCAGCGGGCAGGATGTGTGGCCTGTGTTATTGAGGACGCGCCCAGGAGAGAGGACAACGGACAGACGTCCAGTAGCCTCCTCACACACACAGAGCAGGATACTAAGAATAGAAGGGTGGAGTGTGAAGAAGGAAATTGTATGTGTATGTGTGTGCGTACATTAACATGTGCGTTAGGGGTTTCAACACACACACACACACACACACACACACTTCAGCGTAGCAATATTAAACAACACGATGCTTTTAAAGATGCAATCAGTACCTTTTAAGGTAACGCACACAGCAATGAGCCAAAACATTATGAGCACTGGCAGATACCTCATAACAAGGTCTGCGATAAACATGGTCATATAAGAATATTATGACCACCCCTGGCTTGGAATGAACTTGGCCCGAGATGTCACATGACAGGGTTTGCTGTATGTATAAATAAGTGAGCACACCCGTCAGTTGTAGCAGAGTGTAAAACCATCATCATGGACAAAGGACATGATTTGACTGATGTTCATAAGGACATAATAACAGGGTACCAGGTGTAGTGAAGGTGTACAGAGAATGGACTTCTTGTACATTGAGTGTGTCCAAACAGCATAACAGTGATGCGCCACAGACCAATGATGCCAGAGGAACAATAATTATAATGATTATTTTAGAATATTGGTCATAATTGGCTCATTGATTGGTACACACATTTGAATTTGACGAACAGTAATTGTTGATTTGGGGCCTTTGACTGGAAGGTCGCCAGTCCAATCTCATGACCCTACAAGACATGCCTGAAGACTAAAGGCCGCTAAATCACAACTGCTCCCTGGGCACCATTGATAGGGTGCCCACTGCCCTCCAGTGTGTGTTCACTAATGTGTGTTTCGCTGCAAATGTAGAGCTCAAATGCACTTTCGCTTTTACGGTCTTGGCTTGACTTGCAGAGTGTAAACCCAATGTAAACGTAATTCCTTATGTAACTATGTAATTAAATACATCATGATCTAATTATGCAGTGTGTGTGTAGCACAAAATGACAATTACAGCTCATTTGAGCATTAAACAAATGCACACATTGCTCAGCTTTTCTCTGATGACTGGTCCTTATTCTCGTAATGAGTAGACTGACTGTGCTGATGAGTTAAATGCTAACGTCTCATTAGAGAGGTGTAATTTCTGTTTTTGCTCTAATTATCAGCTGTGCTACGCAGCTTTGTCCCTGAGAGCGAGGGACAGTGAAAAAGAGTAGGAGAGAGAGAGAAAGAGAGAGAGAGAGAGAGAGAGTGCCATGCTCAATAATAACTGTACAGATTCATCAGTGCTGCAGAGAGAAAATAATAGACTTCTTACAAGCAAATTGTACTAAACTACAGCTGATTGGTGCCCCAACCTGAAATAATTAGTGAAATTACTTGCATGGCAGAGTGATTTGGAATGACATCATGGTGCATGACAGTGCATTCTGTTTAATGCTTAAGTATACAAAGCTTGCCTTTCACATGGTGAGAAACAGAAAGAAGAAGTATGGAGGAGGGAAAGCATCCAAAGATGCTGAGAACAGGATGTTCTCTGAGACACGAGTGTGAATAAACACAGGCAATTGCATTGAAATGTTTTACGTATAAATCTATCAGCCATAACATTAGCACTACCTCCTTGTATCTACACTCACTGTCTGTTTTATCAGCTCCACAAGTGTTACAACAGATTTGCAGGTAAGGTTTGTGCCTGGTCACTTTGGACATGAAATCATTTAAACAGGTCTGTTGCTCTATATTCATTTCATTATGACTTGATCTAAACAGGGGCGGCACGGTTGCTTGTTGGCTGGCATGCTCGCCTCTCAGTGCTGGGGTCTTGGGTTTGAGTCCCCATCTGGGTGGAGTTTCCATGTTCTCTGTGTGGGCTTCCTCCCACGGTCCAAAAACATGGAGGTCAGGTGGATTAGATTCTCTAAAATGTGTGTGTGTGTGTGTGTGTGCACTCAACAATGGTCTGGTGCACTGTCCAGGGCTTAGTTGGGATAGTGTAATGCCCAGTGAGGGGGTAGGGATCAACCCTCATAAGGATTAAATGGGTGGTATAATGGATAGACGAACCCACACACATGGCCCAAAATGACTGTCTTTTTCCGTTGACATCTATTAAAAGCAAATCACATTTTTCATTCTCCCATAAAGTTAACATTTCAGAGGAGGATGGATCCCCTTTGCAAGTCTTTGATTCCTCTCAAGGTTTCTTCCTCCAGCCTCAAAAGAGTATCGCCTTCAGCTTGCTCACATTGTTTATTTTATTTTTTTATTTTAATGATCTGGTGCTGACATTAATTATGTAAAGCTACTTTAAGACAACGTCAGTTGTGAAAGGCACTATATAAATACATTTTGATCGATTGATTGATTGGTTGGTTGATTGGTTGACTGATTGGTTGAGTAATTGGTTGGTTGATAGGTTGCTTCATTGATTGATTGGTTGGTTGATTGGTTGGTTGATTGATTGGTTGATTGGTTGCTTGACTGATTGATTGATTGATTGGTTGATTGATTGATTGGTTGCTTGACTGATTGATTGATTGGTTGGTTGATTGTTTGATTGGTTGCTTGACTGATTGGTTGATTGATTGATTAATTAATTGGTTGCTTGACTGATTGTTTGATTGATTGATTGATTGATTGACTGATTGGTTGATTGATTGGTTGCTTGATTGATTGGCTGATTGATTGATTGATTGATTGGTTGGTTGGTTGATTGGTTGATTGATTGGTTGATTGGTTGATTTTGGAATGTATACATTTTTGCAAACTCTTCATATTATTTCATATGACTTTACAGTCCTAAACTGGCTGTTTCTTGTACATTCTGAGCTTAGTTTTGCCAGTTTTTAGATAAATGATAATGCATTACTATTGCTTCAATGACAAATTAGGGCAAACTCATTTAGAGAGTCTTCTTGCACAAGATTGTGGCTTTTTGTGAGGTTTTCCCTTTGTTCTAATTCACAGAAAATGCTAAGCTTGTAAAGTGCTATGGGAACAAAGCACTTAGCTTATCCGAGAGGTCAGCTAAGATATTTAGCATGCTCACTGTGTTTTCATTTCAGCCTGATCTTGGTTTAATCCACCAAACAATTCTTAAATCCCTTTGGGATTAACTCAAGACTACAACTTTGGAAATGAGTATTGAACAGCTAATAAATAGACAAATGTGCCTCAGAGCTGAATAAAGACTTAAGTGATATTTAATTCACATGACTGCACTGACATCAAATGCCAACATGTACCCTGTAAAGCCTGCATGACCAAATAATTGCCAGAAAGCTCTAATTGTTTGAAATAAGTGTGTTTATGTGACTTTCTGACCAATTATGACAAAAGAAATTAAATAACTGCATATATGAGTTTTGTTTTGTATCATTTTTGATTCAACCAGAATCTATAGCTCATGCCAACAAAACAAACAGGGTATATAGAACACACACTTTTCTTTAACTTAGAAATCTGTATGTGTGCTCTGCAGTGCACAGATCATCCACCAGGGGCAAAAGTCATGTATCTAATTTTATACATCAGGTATTACAGTTTTTCCTCAACCGATTTGGTTCATTTCTCACATCAGAATTGAAATTCTCAAAATTATTCATACAATCTCCACATCTCCTTGTCAGCATAATAGCATTTCTCATTCCACATTTTTCAAATGCTTTTGTACATTCATGCAAACGGTTTGTCTGATTACTGATTGCCTTTTGAACTGTCTTTCCCTCCAAAACACTTAGGCTTTGTGTCACTACATGCAAAAGTGCTGAACGTGTTCTCATATCGCTCAGGCATCATTTGTACATTTCTA
Organism: Crenuchus spilurus; assembly: GCA_036984385.1. Lineage (NCBI taxonomy): Eukaryota > Metazoa > Chordata > Actinopteri > Characiformes > Crenuchidae > Crenuchus > Crenuchus spilurus. The sequence goes on along the minus strand of BRDA01008691.1, from coordinate 2,389 downwards.
TGAAACTTTTTTTGGTAATTTTAGGTCATTTATCCTAAATTGATGAAGTTGTACAATCATTCAAGGTGAATCTTGGCGTTAAGAAGGGGAATTTGTGAAAGTTGAGATCAAACAGTCATCAAACAGCTTACAGCTCTCACTGACAACAGATTAGCATGAAACTGCTGTACAAATTTCAATTTCAATGACATGGTGACAGGGTGAAGAGCTGCGGTACCAGTATGTAGCCTACAGGTAAAATCCTTATGCATACTGGCATATTTGCTGTGACTGAAACATCTGTAACTGTTTCTTGTCCAAAATAAACATTACATGCACTTCATTACTCCTTTTGTGCTGTAGTGTGTCATACAAAATGTAACATCAAAATGTAACACTCTCAGTGTTAATTTAACTCTAATAGTGTTGATTTAACATTGGCAGATTTACTGTGTAGAGCTGGACTCAGGAGAACCGCTCCACACCATCAGCCTCCCACATACAGGCATGTGTAACTTTGTGTTCTGTGTAAGTTTGTATTTTGTATGTAACACATATCGTTTCAACTGAAACCACAGAATGTGCAGCGTTTCTGTAATCAGACACTGACATGACTAAGTACTCTGACGGCCTTGTTCATAGCAAAGGAGACACAGACTAGACATTCTGATGGCACTGACTAGTTGATTGATATAAATATTTGCTTTTGATCCACAAACAAAGAATTGTGAGTGAAGTACAGGCTTTTGCAGGTGTTTCATTGAGTTTTGCTGTTTGCACTAACTGTTGTGATGAGAACGTAAATCATGATGTGAGAAATGTACCAAATCGATTGAGAAAAACTGTAAATCATTAAATTCATTAATAAATATTAAATTAATTAATAAATGATAGTGTAACATAATTTAGCATTTAATTATGACACTACTGATGATCTATAGGTCTTAAAAATGGAACTATGTATCAAATAAGATACACGTGGCTTACTGTGAAAATAATGCTGATATTTTACTAACATTTTTAGTAGATTGTCTAGATGTCAACTTCGTATTAACATTTTTTAAAAGAACACACAGAAGCTTTTCTCTGAGATGATTTGTCAAGCATCAGCACATCATGAAGTGCATTGCTAGACATGGTTACTTCTTTACACTGGGCAACTGTGCCTCATTGCCACAATGAAAAGGGAAGCAGGTCTCGCCAAGATTGTTACACAACCGGTGGTATGACTGCCTCGGTACAAAAGATGAAGTGAGAGGGAAAGGAAGAGAGGAAGAGAGAGAGGAATTGAACAAAGCATAGAAAGTGCATGGAGGGTAAAAGTGTGAGTGTGGACAATGTGATGTTTTGGCTTGGACATTGGGTACATGAAGACTGCTAGCTTCACATTGTGTATCCTAATGAGCAAGGCTAATTAGATTCAGCTTTGCCAGTGTGATTTAAGCTCCGCATTTAATCCATCCATGCACTAAAACACACACATTAGTGAACACACTAGGTTGTGAGAACAGCACCCGGGGAGCAGTTGGGACTAGGTGCCTTGCTCAAGGGCACTTCAGTCATAAAACATCATTTCCTAACATCTTTAATTGAATTTGTGAATTTATTTATCTGTGTCTCCTTCCAGTTAAACCCAAATACAGATATTTACATGACTAAGCAGATACAGAAACACATACAGGTCATGGCATTGCTTTACACAACGAATAGTTTGTTAATCATTAGTGCAATATTGGCATTTATATTGATATCATAACTCATGTACAGTTTATGTTCAAATGTTTGTTTGTACTTTAAGTTGTGCCCATTGCTGTACAAAAATATACAAACACACATACAGTCATGGCCAAAAGCGTTGGCACCCCTGAAGTTTTTCCAGAAAATGAAGTATTTCTCCCAGAAAATTATTGCAATTACACACGTTTTGTTATACACATGTTTATTTCCTTTTTGTGTATTGGAACAACATAAAAACAGAGAAAAAAAAGGCAAATTTGACATAATTTCACACACAACTCAAAATGATTGGCACCTTTTCAAAATTGAGGGTAAATAACTTTGTTTCAAGCATGTGATGCTCATTCAAACTCACCGGTGATAAGTAACAGGTGTGGGCAATTAAAAAATCACACCTGAAACCAGATAAAATGGAGAGAAGTTGACTCAATCTTTGCATTGAGTGTCTGTGTGTGCCAAACTAAGAATGGAGAACAGAAAGAGGAGAAGAGAACTGTCTGAGGACTTGAGAACCAAAATTGTGGAAAAATATCAACAATCTCAAGGTTACAAGACCATCTCCATAGATCTTGATGTTTCTTTGTCCACAGTGCACAACATAATCAAGAAGTTTACAACCCATGGCACTGTAGCTAATCGCCCTGGACGTGGACGGAGGAGAAAAATTGATAAA
>BRDA01008690.1:93312-150047 GCA_036984385.1 Crenuchus spilurus | reverse complement strand
TATAGCCTTACATGGTGTAACTGACCAATCCCGTGCGACTTCAACAGGGGGGAAACGAATGTGACTCCCAGACACGAGTAGGCTCTGATCGCTCATTTTAAAGAGTCGACTCTAAGAGCCGTTTCGTTCGCCAACGACCCATCACTCACACACGTCACTCACACACTGCTGCTCTCTCTCAGCCTGTCTGTCGTGTTTCAGCAGATTTACACACATCGTTCTGTCTCAGTTCAACCTTATCTCACCCCTTTCATAAAAATACTTTGATAAAAATACGGAACAAATTAAATTAATTTACAAATACGGAACGATTCCATATTTTACGGGACGGGTGGCAACCCTATTTGAAATGCTAAATTATTTTGAGAAGTTATTACTTTGAGATGATTATGACTAGTATTTCAAAATAATGCCTTACAATCTCAAGATAACGACTTAGCATCTCAAAATAATGGCTTAGCAATTCAGTTAATGAAAGTAAAGGTGTGTTTTTTATTTTAAGTGGTGGTTAATGGGCTTCCGTAAGAAGCTGTTGGGCGTTATTGGACTGTAGGTGGCAGTATGTATACCTCTACTCACTAGAAGAGACGAAGAAGAGCTGAAGAGTTTTTCAGGCAGTAAACATGGCTGCTGCTGTTTTGAAAGCTAACACTAAATTCTGCTTGTTTGTACATGTAGTCATTTTTGCCTGGTATGTGTTCACCTTAAAGTCTAACTGCTCGGTGGAGATCTCAAACAGACACCCTGGAGTGCAGTCATACGGAGGGCGGTGGAAGTATTTAACCTTCATCAACCTGGTGAGTGTCCAACCAGTCAGTGAAATGACCTGGAGTAGTCTTTTACTGCTCTCATGCACAAACACTCCATGATCTTTGAACGTTATTTGAAGCAGAATGTAAGAAGATGCACAGGAGGGTTAATATGAATAAGTAAAACGGCTGAGTGAACAGTTCACTGACCTGTAGTTTACAATCAGAAGTAATGAAGCTGTACATAAAAAAAAAAATAATTACAGTATTGTGGGAAAAAATCATTAGTCATAAATTTATTCACAAAGGTGAAACGTCATATTTTATATTCTATAATATGTTTAATAACAGAATCAGAAATACAGTATCTCAGAATATCATCAGTATTTGAGTAAATATCAAACGGTATCAACATTAAAAAAGGCTTGAAATGCCAATTTACATGTAATGAATATAAAATATATGACAGTCTTTTAGGACTCTTCCGATCACTTGCAGTGTCCCTGACTTTAGTAGGGTGAAGAATAGCATAGTCTCTTCTGATGTATGTTAAGTCACCACCTGTTTTCCGACTGCTGCCGATACATCGTTGCTACGCAGGCTCGGAGGAAAGCACAGGATCCCCAGCTCTGATGGATTGGCTGGCAGACACCTGAGTAGTGCTGGGAAGAGAGTACCATCTACCCACCCTGAGAGAGCACAGCCAGTTGGCAAGCAGCCAATGGCAAGGAGCATGACCGGGATTTGAACTTGCGATCCTTTTGATCATAGTGTCAGCTCAGCGCCTTAGTACACTGAGCCATTGGGGGCCATGAGATGTACACACACTATTCATAGTTTTAAATAACAGCGTAGAGTGAGATACAAATCAAGACAAATTTCTTCATCAGAACTAAAACTGACAAACAATGTTCTAGTCAAATGTTTGATTTTAGAGAGGAACTGATGCTTAAATTGTTGTAATAGCATTATTCTCATTATTCCACCCAAATACGACATCTTTTTGTGTTTTGAACAACTGTTAGTGCAGATTATTTTATCCAGAGCTCTATAAGTTATTCTCAAATAACTGATCTGAGTAGGTGAGCTCAGCTAAACTTAAAGTGCTTAAGTTAAGTAAGTATACTTAACTGTTTGGGTTAAGTGTTCTGTAAAAGGCCCATGACTTGGAAAACAGAATCTTACTGTTTTTAAGCTTGATGAGTATACATATGTTTCTGAACATACTATTCATTCCCCTGTCCATGTATGTACTAGTCCAGTTCCAAAAATTAGAATATTAGAAAAAGTTAATTTGTTTTCATACTTTAATGCAAGAAGGTAAACTCATATTTTACATTCATTATATGTAAAGTGACATATTTTAGCCTCTTTTGTTTAAAATGTTGATACTATTTGAATAGTAATTTACTCAAACTTAAAATGAAATATTCTAATAATTTGAGATTCTGGATTTCTGATTTTCATGAGCTATAAGTGAAACAAAAACGTTGTAACAAATATAAAATGTAACAGTTTATCTTTTTTTTAAAAATGAAACTATAAACTATTAAATTTTTCACAGTATTCGTGAGCTATAAATTATTTTGATCAACAATAAAACAAAAAAAGGCCTGAAATATGTTACTTTAAATGTAATGAATATAAAATATGGAAATAAATCAGTCTCAGCAGTTTTCCATTTTGAAATAAATTATGATCAACAATGAACATTTCAGATCAAATCAATGTTTGTTTGTCATGTACACAATCATACATGGCACAACTGGCATTAATGCACTCATGACTGCTCGTTAACAGAAATGAAGGGGTGGGGTGAGGGGTATTTAAGAGATAAACGGAGAGCATATAATACATAAAATAAGCAGTTTATACAGTAATGTCACTGATGATGTGCAAAAGTGCAAATACAAATGTGCAAATATACAGATAAGAAATGTAATAATGTACCAATACAAATATACAGATATACATATGTAGGTGGGTGGTTAAGTAGTATGTACAAACGTGTGTGTGTGAGATGTCATTGTCCAGTGTTCAGATTCGGAGCAAGGTTTGTGTGTGTGTGTGTGTGTGTGTGTGTGTGTGTGTGTGTGTGGTCCAGGGGTGTGTGTATGTATGTTATTGTTCAGAGTTTGGATTGCTTGAGGGTAGAAGCTCCTTCTCAACCTTTCTGTTTTAGCATTCAGGGAGTGAAAATGCCTCCCTAATGGCAGCAGAGAGAAGAGATTATTGTCTCGTGATGGCATTTTCATGATTTTCTATTTTTTTATGTTACTGTACACTAACCTGTACACTAGGCTATTTTGATTTTCAGTACTTGTTTTGAAATTGCAAGGTTTTTTTTTTTTGCATGTACCCACCACTTCAGCTTACAGCAGTTTTGTAATTCCAGTCTACATTTAAACCAGTGGGGTTTTCAACATGGACTGCTTTTTCTTTGGGAAAAAAATGTATAGAGTATCTAATCAGAACAGATATTATTCACTTAAATTAATTGGGAAATCTCAGAAATAAACCATTTTAATTTAAAGCAGTATAGTGAATATAGTCATGTTAAAATATGACCAATTTTGGTACATGCAATTACATAAATGTCATAAGATCACCCCTGCACAGAAAAATAAAATCTAAGACACTATCACCCCTTTAACTTACAGTACTTCACTCTGAAAATGTGTTCCTAGTGAACCAGAGAGGTTAATATCACATACAGTACCAGTCAAAGGTTTGGACACTACTTCTGGACATTCAGTGTTTTTTCATTATTTAAATGTTCTGCATTGTAGATTAATACTAAAGTCATTACAACTTTGAAGAAATACATATGCAATTATTTAGTAAACAAACAAGTGTTAAACAAACCAGAATATGTTTATATTTTACATTCTTCAAAGTAGACACCTCTTGCTTAAATGCCAGCTTTCTTGGCATTTTCTCAGTCAGCTTTATGAGGTAGTCACCTGGAATGGCTTTTAGTTAACAGCTGTGTCTTGTCAAGAGTTAATTACTTGCATTTTTTGCGCTCTTATTGTGTTTGAGACATGAGTTGTGTGTATATTCTGAAGAATCTAAAAGATATTTTGGTTTGTTTAACACTTTTAAGTTTATTACATGATTCCTTATGTGTTCCTTCATAGTCTGGATGACTTCAGTATTAATTTGCAATGTAGGAAAAAATAAATAAAAACATTGAATGAGAATATGTCCACATTTTTGACTGGCACTGTGTATGGTAGGATGAAAAAAATGTCTTTGATAGAAACAGTTCAGCACTAACATGGGTGTTTTCTTTTGCAGGTGATGCAGACAGTGTTTTTTGGCCTTTGTATTTTAATTGATTTAATATATACTTTGCTGCCAAGCAAGAGCACACGCAGTGGGGCTCCACTGTTCCTTATTACATTACGAGATGGGTTTTTCACAGTTTTGGCTTTTCCTGTAGGAACTGTGAGTTTTTTTTTATTGTGTAAATTCCCAAAAATTGTGTAATGTTTGTGACGGGACTGGTTTCCATTTAATTATTTGCATGCATTATATTCCAGTTTGTATTTGCTTGCTTCTGGTCCCTCTACACCTTTGACCGAGAGTTGGTGTATCCAAAGCGTTTAGATGAGATAATTCCTATTTGGCTAAATCATGCTATGGTAAGTATTTGCATTATTGTGCTATTGTTATTGTTCAATTGGTATAAGTGGTTGATTACTGATCATTTTGACTGTAGAGGGAATTAGGAAGTGAAGGTCACATAACATAAGCTGTTACATAACCACTGGTCACATTTTTACGCCTTTAGTATTTCTTTTAAGTGCTATTATAAGTTCTTTGCATAGCCTTTGGGATTGATGCAAGTCTAATGTTACATCTACATTGTTGTTATAACACCATTGTTCATTATTTGCTGTACTCTTATTTCTATGTTTAAAAACTGCTTTTGAATTTTGTGCACTTTTTTCTCTCTATAGCACACTGTAATCATGCCCTTGCTTCTGGTCCAGATGTATCTTCAACATCACAAACAGCCCAGTCGTATCAATGGAATTCTGGGCCTAGCTTTGTTTACTTCTCTGTATTTGGCATGGTAACAGTGTTCTGATGTTTCTGATTGTGCATGCTTATTTTCACTGTTGGGTCTTTGATTTTGTACAATTTTGTATTGTGAATATTCTGTTGTGTTTGAAGAAAATTAAAGAAGTAAATTTTTTTTATTAGGCTTAGTCATTAGAATAGTATGTAGCAAATAAGGTTATTTGCATCACTAGCAAGTAAAAGTTAATTACCAACTAACCTCTCAAGCCTCTTTGAACATCTCATAACTAATACTAGTTACTGAATAATAATAATGGTGTAATGAAAGTTACTCCTTAACTTTAACCTCTTAATTTTTTTTACCTAGGATTGTATTTCCAACCAAAAAAAACAGTTAAGTTGCTTTATTTGTTTTGCTGTGTCTGTTTAGGATCCTATGGGTTCGTCATGTTTCAGGTCTCTGGGCGTACCCCATAATGGCACACCTCAGTCCTTTAGGCTTGGTTCTCTTCCTTGCTGTTGCTTCCCTCAGCATGGCTCCTCTGTATCTGATGGGAGAGAAGCTTAATTGTGCAATCTGGAGCTCAACGGGTGAGAAACTTCTAATAATTGTCCTCCCTGTCAGCTCATCTTCAGGGGGCAAATGGTGCAACGCATTTAACCCCCAACTGCACCCCGGGCGCCATGGATAGGGCTGCCCACCTCTTCAGGCACATGTTCTCACAGCCTAGTGTTTTCACTAGTATGTGTTTCACTGCATGAATGGGTTAAATGCGGTGGTCAAATTCCATTGTGTGCAGTCACATTTTTGTTTTAGAATTGTGACTTAAGTTAATTTGCATATTAACATTAAATTTGATGTATTGCATGTGGATAGTACCAATGTTTTATATCAATAAATAGTATGGAATTTTGATAATGTCCAGGACCTGTCTCAAACTGAATTTATCCCAATCTTCTCTCCCAAAGGGAATCAAAAGAAAAAGAAATAAGGGAGAACAAGAATCCAACTCGACCACTGATGAGTTGAAACCAGCTGGATCAGATTGTTTACCTGACTGAAGAACAGTGTAGCACTTGTAGTTAACTCTGGAGGGAGCTGAAGTATTTGTCTGGCAGAACTCGCATTAACCTGCAAACTACACAGGTGTTCAACTAGAAATTTATTCACATTGATTTTGAGATTTGCACTTCGTGATACAGTACTAATATATTTAATACAGAATATTGCTGTTTTTAAGAACTTTGAAATTCCATGAGCTGTATTATTCCAAAATGCTGTATTTTTAAACAGGTTAAAGGACCAAGTTTTGTGTGCAATAGTATTGCACGTAAATTCATATGATTTTTAAGAAAAGATGATGGATTATGAATTTGAAATCTTTATTAAAAGATGAATTCTGGACATTCTGTCAGTGTCTTAATTTTTTAAATCTTTTTAAAATTGTACTATATTCTGTATGTCATTGTTAAGAAGTGAGTCAGCATTTTGTTGTTTGATTGGGGTGCCTCAGCTTACTAATTACTGAACATAGGGAAGTCAATAGATCCTAAGGCTTATTAATCAGTGATTAACCTGAAAGCAATAAAACATAGTGTTATGAATGTTGCATAGCAACTTGTTCCTGCTCCTGATCATTAAAGGGATTAAGTATATATATATTTTTTCTAATGTGCATTATGTTTTTTTATTTTATTAACAAGTAATCTGTGAGTCTCTGACTATGTAGGCAGTCATCCTTCATTTACATCATTTTATTGAGCCCTGTTCCTTAACGTGTGTACTGCCATGTCATGATGACTTTCAGTAGGTCAGTATCTGGAAGGTATTTCCTGCTAAGGACACACTGCTTTAATCAGATTTGCTGTAAGTACGCCAGTGGATGTCCTCAGTCTGACTGTTTCTTGGCTGTCACCATTGTCAGCATAATTGTGCCAAGACTGAAACATGAACCCGTGTATGTTTAGATGATAGCTAATAGCTTATAGTTGTAGTTAAAGTGCGCTCAAATGCTTATTGAAGGACTTCAGATGATGCATATTTCACAAAATTGCAACAATTAAAAACATGATTAATGGTTGAACCACTGAACATTTCTGCTCAATAAAAGCACATTGTGTGTATAGTATATTTAATATGATATGATATAGTAAATTGTACTATTTATTAGGTTTTTAAAGTTAATAAAAAAAAAAAAAAAAAGCCTGTCTTTACATTAATTATGCAAAATCTAAATCACCAGTATATTTGTTTACATATTCCAGAAGCAGTGAATCAGAAATGCCTAAAAGTGGTTTATTGTCACTTCAGTTAGTACTGAAAAGCTTTTTTAGGCCACCAAAATATCCTACCTGCAGTTTTACCAATGTGAGCTTTTTCTGGTCAGGTAATATTCTGATATGCCTTTATCACAAAATCTTGCCTATTGTTTAATATAGTTCTAGATCTTCCTCTATATATGCACTGCTTTAGATATTTCAACAAGCTAGGCAAATTGTCACTGCCTCAGCTGGAGTTAATATAAATCTTTTAAATGAGTTTAACTGCCTGTCAAAGTGTGTCAGCTGCCAATTTATCTAAGTGAATCTACTTCATCTGCTTTGGGAAGTAAGTGGTTTGAGTTGCCATGCTTGAACCCCAGTCTCTTTCGTTTTTAAAGATACAGTTTGTTTCTGTAACCATGATGTACAGTGCCACATCAAAAGTAGAATACTGTGGGAAGAAAATAATTTATAGTTTAATTCAAAAAGGTAAAAAAGGTCATAAATGTTATATTCATTAAATGTAAAGCTTTTGTTTTTATTGTTGATCAGTTTGGCTTATATAATCTAGAATCTTTTTATTATTAGAATATTTCATTTGGAGTTTGAGTAAATTACTATTCAAACAGATCAACATTAAAACAAAAAATGGCCAAAAATATGTCGGTTTACAAGTAATGAATATAAAATATATGACCGTTTACATTTTTAATTAAATTAAGAACAAATTATTCTTTTCACCATCTGTTAATTTTTGGAGATGCAATACTAGTGATCTTAACATTCCATTTATGTAATGTGTTTTGGGTGCTTCATTCATACTGATGTGTAAAGCAGTGTTAATTTCATTATATTCAATACATTTCAATGCAAATTTAATTAAAACAATGAAAGATATGTTATGTTCAAATAATGAGATAGATAATGATCAGATTGATTTTCCTGCCTTTGTTGCTGGTGAGCCTTTCTCATACTGTTTCACAAGTAATTGGATTAGTGGTTTAAACCAGGAGGAGTCAGAAATAGCGGTCTCATTCGTCGTTCCTTGCTTGTAGGATATACAGCGTGGATTTTTGCTTTGCCCTGGATTCAATTCACATGGATTTCTTCTCTATGTACTTTTCTTTCTTTCTTTTTTTAAGAATACACAGCTCAGATTAGTACATGTGGAAATTAGTATGGAAATGCATTTGTTGTTAAAAGTATAGACAAAAATGCAGCTTTGATCTTCATTAAAGGACAGCTTAACTGTAAGAGGGGCTATCAAATCAATTGCTGATCAAAAACGGACCAGATTCTACAGTTTTTACAATTTAGGTGAGCAATGCTGATTTATTATCGTGAATTTACTCAAGGATTAAAAATATATGGGATTAACTCGTTTTTTTTTTTTCTTTTCTTTTTCAGAACCATGAATTGGACATGTATACAAGTGTCTGTGAATACTAAAGCACAGATCTCACTGATGTTCAATCATGTAATTTTCCCATCTATGTTTCTATGTGTATTTTTATTAGCAGACATTATAATGGAGGTGGGTGTGAGCCTGCTTATTGTTCTTTGTCAGATTTGCAGATTTCAATATAATTAACATGCAGTCTGGTAAGGAATTATGGAAATACTTAATAGTACTAGTGCATTTCCAAAAATTGCAATATTGTGAAACATTTCAGTTGATTTCATTGTTTAATTCCAAAGGTAAACTGTCATATTAAGTTCATAATACTTAAAAATATTTTAAGCCTCTTGTCTTTTTTATGTTGATAGTGTTTGAATAGTAATTTACTCATTCTCCAAATGAAATTCTAATAATTTAATTAGGCTTGAAATGTCACTTTATGTATAATGAATAAAAAATGATAGTTTACTTGTTGTGATATTCAAATTTTTTGACATGCACTAGTACTTTATCCTTGTATTTGGTACTGCATACAAGAAATATATGGAACTTGAAGCTTATTTCCTTACCTAGAGTACACATTACATTCTGTTGGGAAAGGTTGGCACAAATACCCAGTCATGAATACAGTCATTCCAGAAAATAAATTTTTACATTTGGACATTTTCTTCTTAACTTTCATTTGGTACCAGTTGGGTTACACTACTGTAAGATATGCCTGGAATATATAGCAGAAAGTGAAGACTGTGCCAGCCAACCCCACTTAGCCCATCTGCGTGTGGACACAAATCTACAGTCATACTTTTGAGGTCTGAGGTCTAATATTGCATAATTTCTGTTCATTTTTTGAAGTGAGAACCACAATGGCAACAGCAAATTACACCCTGGTTGGAGAGACACTGCGCTATGTTATTCCCAGTCACATGCAGTGCTCCATTGGATGTGGTGGCCGTTCATGCAAGTATGAAGACCCGTCCCGCTGGAGTGAGGACAAGCAGGCCATCAAAGGGCTCTATTCTTCCTGGTACACTTTAACTAAACTGCAGCCTTCCATTAAATTCAAGTTCAAATAACTACACATAACCTTGATGTTTTATGTTCAGAATGCACCGTTATAGTCATAACCCCATGTACTATACATACACTATATGTACAAGTGTTTGTGGAATTCATTCATTCTTTATATTGCTCTCAACTCAATGCACACAAACAGCTTGTTAGTTAATGAACATTACCTTATTTTTTATCTATAATTGTAAACTGAGTGCGCACTGCCTATGTATTTGCATTTTTTCTTTTTTCTCATGCAGGATAACAGACAACCTACTTGCTATGGCACGGCCTTCCACAGCAGTAATAGAAAAATACAACATCATTGAACAATTTCAAAAGTAAGCAACCATTTGCAGATCTGACTTTTTAATTTTTGACACTGACAACTCAGATTTGGATCTGTGTCTGCTACACTGTGTTAACTGTGTGTTTTTGCTTGTTGAGATGTGGTTTGAGGACAGTCATAAACCTGCAGCATCCTGGAGAACATGCCAACTGTGGAAATCCCTTAGAGCCAGAGAGTGGCTTCACCTACCGTCCTGAGATGTTCATGGAGGCTGGCAGTGAGTGAATAACAATCTACATTTGTTTGTAGATTACCTGACTTGTTATTCTGTTAAATATATATTGTATTGTAAATTTATGTTAGGACCAATTTAGTGTCACGATTATTAGGTTTGCCCAAACAGTCTATCTCAGTCATACAATCATATCAGATAACTTGTGAGATGATGAAAAAGAGGACACCTCAGCACTGGGGTTTGGGGGGGAGGGCGGTAGAATGCATCACATGTTTAAATACACAGACATTTCAAAAAAGTTGTACACTAGGACATTAATGGAAATGTATAATTTTGTTGGGGTTCTTTTAATTTCAAGTAATTTACTTTGCACACCACAATTCATCCCATCAAAATGCTGACTGAGCAGAAGGAATATTTTCACTGCTCTATGATTACAGCCATCAGTAGACATGCCACAGTAAGGAATATCGAAGTGCTTCTAGAGCAGGGGTCGGCAACCTTTAACACTCAAAGAGCCATTTAGACCTGTTTTCCACGTAAAAGAAAACACTGGGAGCTGCAAATACTTTTTGACATCTATAATGAGGATAACACTGTATATACTGGGGTTTTTTTGTGCTTGAGCATACATTTTATTATTATTAATAATTATCAATAAATATAGACAAATTATGATTTATATTTTATTAATGATTTCTAGCTACTAGTAATAAAATGCTAATAACTATTAAACATTATTATGAATAATAAAATAATAAAATTAATATTAATCAATAATAAAATGTGACCCCGCCAGGGAAAACCAGGTCAAAGTCACTTTTTTTTTCCGAAATGTTTTTTTTTTCAAAACAAATTTTTTGTGAATTTAAGTTTTGTTTTTGATCAAAATATTTACAGCAATAATACAGAGTGGCTAAGTTTTGTCGCTAATGTGAGTGACACGATATCTCAATAAGTTGCCCAGTGACTTTGGCCTGGTTTTCCCTGGCAGGGTCACAAATATGAATACATTATTACATATTATTAAATAATATTAAACTGTTAAAAGCATGTAGCATCACCAACATTACACTTATGATTGGAATGTATGGTCACACATAATCATACCTCATTTTTGAGTAAAAAATTGTAGGCAGAAATTCTGACTTAGTTTGATATTAGTTCAACTTAGAGGCATGTAAATGGATGGCTTATCTCAGACTGGTAGACGCATACTCGCATACTCAAATCTTAATTAATTTTAATATGAAACGTCTGATATTAAAATAAGTCTAGCTGATGTGACACAGGCAGAACTAACACTCAGCATGTTAACAATTTAAGAGGTGAAAGTCCAGCTATTTGAGGGAGTGACAGCGGCGACAGCCAATAACACGTTAGCAAGATACAGTCGGTGAGCTTCTGGGCCACCTAAAGAAAAATAGGTTTCAGATTGAGCGGCTTGTATTCCCGTATGCTCTCCCATCTCCATCTAATATAGCGTAACATCCCACTCAAGCGAACCGAACAGAATAGGAGGAGGGCGAGACTAGTTTGTGCACGAAACACTTCTCGAGTAAAACAAAAGTAAAACAGTTGTGAAATTCCGCCCGGACGTAATTTTTAAGTCTCAAAAAGAGGACATGTCCAGGTAAAAGAGGACGTCTGGTCACCCTAGCATATATATTTATATCAGAATGTGAAATAACATCTATAACCTGCTCCTGTTTTGCAGTATACTTTTATAACTTTGGATGGAATGACTATGGCGTGGCCTCTCTCAGTACAATCCTGGATATGGTAAAAGTTATGTCCTTTGCCATTCAAGAGGGTAAAATGGCTGTGCACTGCCATGCAGGACTTGGAAGAACAGGTATAGTATAGTTTAATACATTTGCATTAAAACTTGTTATAGACACTCACTGGCCACTTCATTAGGTACACATACCTTATATCAACACTCTTTGTCTGTTTTATCAGCTCCACTCATCACTGACGTGCACTTTGTACAATTACAGACTGTTGTCCATCTGATTCTCTGTATACTTTTGTTTGTCTCCTTTCACCCTGTTATTCAATGGTCAGGACCACCACAGAGCAGGTATTATTAGGTCTGTTATCATATGCTGAGTTGATCAGACAGAGCAGAGTTCCTGGAGATTTTAAACAGTGTTAGCTCACTGTCCACTCTATTAGATACACCTACCTTGTTGGTCCTCCTTGTAGATGTAAAGTCAGAAACAGCAGCTCATCTGTTGCTGCACAGTTTGTTGCTCATCCTCTAGTCCTTCACTGGTGGTCACAAGATGCTGTTGGCTGGATAGCTTTGGTTGGTGCACTATTTTCACTCACGCAGTGACACCGAGGTGTTTTAAAACATTAGCATCTCTGCTGTGTCTGATCCACTGCAACACGCACTACCACCATGCAAGTGTCGCTGTAATACTGACAATGATCCACCACCCAAATAATACCTGCTCTGTGGTGGTGGTGGGAGTATACAGAGAAACAGCTATTGCACTTGTAATTTGAGCTTATAAAATGGACAGTGAGTGTAGATACAAAGTGTGTGTACCTAATGAAGTGGCCAGTGAGTGTATGTACACTATTGTATATCCTTAAACATATATTTCAGTGCATAACATCATTGTGTTGCTGAATTGAACAACCTGAATTGCTCCACAGGTGTGTTATTAGCCTGCTTCCTGATCTTCACGTCACGGATGAATCCAGATCAGGCCATTTTGTTTGTGCGAGCTAAACGCCCAAACTCTATCCAAACAAGACGACAGGTGGTGTGTGTCAGGCAGTTTGCTGAATTTCTGGTCCCACTCCGAAACCTGTTTGCCCATGCTGAGCCAAGAGCTACCGCTGTGACCCTTTCCCAATATCTGGCCCGCCAAAAACATTTACTGCATGGTTACGAGGCTAGGCACCTGAGGCATGTGCCAAAGCTTGTCTCGGTTATCTGTAAACTCTTACTTGACATTGCAGAAAACCGGCAGGTTATTGAGGAGGATGTCCTGGAGGTTCCAGACGTCACATCTGATGACGAGAGCTCTGAATATTATGACCCTGTGGCACAGCTTGGTGGCCAAATAATGGTTGGTGGGGTCACTATGATCCAGCCACGACTCCCTGGTCTACCTAATACAGATGCTCAGTCACCACTTCACTATGCCCGTAAGAGCCTTAGCTACAGTGACTCTGACCTTCGCAGGTTGTCTGACACTCTAAACCTCTCAGGGAACCCTCTGGCTTTTATAGACACTCTAAGCCAGACAAATTCTGACAGCAAGAATACTTCTCAAAGCAGCTTGCCACAACAGTACAACACCAGTTCTCACTGGACGAAAGAGTTAGTAACCTATGGTTCCAGCAGTAACCTCTGGGAGCTGAAGAAGCTGAACACTCGGCGACAGTCCAGTCTGCAGCGCAGCCAGTCCCTCAGGGAAACGGACCATTCAAACAAGAGGAGCAGCTTCACAATTCTATTAACATGGAGCAAAGAGGCCAAAGAAGGTGGTGAATGTGAAGAAACTAAAAATAGCCAGGTGAATGATGCTTTAGATGATGATGAGGAGGAGGAGGAGGAGGAGAGATTATCTGAGGTTCCATCCATTACCATCCAGTCAGAGTTGAGTCTGGAGGCTAGACGCCTACTGGTGGCTCAGTCACTTGCTCTGGACCTCAACCAGGAGGGAAAGGAGGAGCACATGCAGAAGGTCTCTGCTTGGCAGGTAGGAGCAAGAATAAGAACTAAAAGAGCATGAACCATGCTAATATGTTCCATTCTGTACATTTTCAGAATGCATAGTACAGAGCATATTTTTGTTTTTATGGGGTTTAGCAATCTTTTTTTTTTATAGCTTTTCACATACCATGCCACACTGTTGTTCTATACATATTGATGCTATACATGATTTGTTCAGAAAAGCATATTATGACATAATTTATCACAATAATATTCATATTGCACACCCTACTCTGTCACTCGGCTAAATAACAAGCCCTTCCTGAGTTGCGTTCTTGGCATACACACGTTCTGTTGTATTGTTTGCATTTCAATATGAGATTTCATATTCATGTAATTAAATATTTGACAGTAAATAAGTGTAACACATAAGTAAGCTAATTTAAAAAATCTGGGAAATGCAAAAGTAATAGCAATGAATTGAAAAGCATTAAAAACCAGAGTGGTGAATAACGAGGATAACAAAGAAGGGTAACAAAACATCTATTGAAAAGAGTATGACTAAAGTATGTGTCTTGGCAGATGGATCTGAATTTTCAGGGAGCGTGGGAGCGTTTGTGTCTGGAGCGTGACCCTTTTGTTCTGACGGGGATTCTGTGGTCCTGGTTGGAACAGCTAAAGGAGCCTGCTATTTCAGCTAAAGACATCCAGGCACTGGACCAGCCCAACCCAGACCCAAAGACTGTCCTTAATTCACTCAATCGGGTATATAACAAGCTATAACTTATGGTGTCTTTGTGAATCTAAAGACTTAAATGTGTGCCTCAACAACTAAAGCTAATTTTGCTGAAAACTAGTGTGAACTGTCCAAATAAAATAATGTTAATGAATATTGATAAATGTATTGCATGAACCTGATTGTATCAGAAGGTAAGTGAAGTATTTTATTCATGTAGAAATGAAGAGTTCATTTGCTAAAAAATGATATATAGTTTTTGAATCTGGAAATGCCTGTTGCTATTTACATTGTGTGTAAATTTTTAACGACTGGACCAAATGTAATGACCTGAAATGACTTACAAAAAGTAAGCATTCTCCTTCTCCTGTAGTTGTCAGTTTGGAGGATATTGGTTTTCGCTAATAAACTTTTCAAATAATGTATAGACAGTGCACGTAAAATATAAAGATTACAAAGATTACTCTTGTTTATTTTGTTAACCATGTTAGCTTTTTGAGGGGAAACATTCTTAGCAGTACAACCTCTTATAATAATTTTGTGCTTAATTTCAGGCTCCTAAAGACACACTTGTGTGTATATTGGACTGCTTTGCTCATCTATTGGTAATACCTGAAGAAGTGGAGAGTGCATTTGTGGAACGAGTAACAAAGGCTTTTACACAGGTATGTCTTAACCCTAAAATGCATTCATATTTCAGTATCTGTTTTTTTCTAAGAATGTTTTCTTTTCAGATGAAATATGAGAGCAGTGTCCATGATGTCTATGAGATAATGACAAGAGTCCTGAAGCGTGTTTTACGGGACATGAGAAGCATTGCCATGGAAGAGACACCACCGCAGTAGCAATGGTAGAGATTCCAATTTTGCTAGAATAGTTTGCTGAGCAGGGGAGGGCAATATGGAAAAATATAACATCACAATATTTGAAGAAACTTTCTGATACTTTCTGAGGTTTGATAAATTGGTACACTCAAATAATCAGAGGAAAGGTTACATCAAAAGTCATGTTTACATATTTTTCCAGTTTCCCCAGATGTGCACACTCAACCATTCGATTTTTATCATCTTTAGTTTGGAACTAGAGGTGCAAGGATAACATTGCTAACAAATACAATAACTCAAGTCACCTAAATAGCCCAGGCTTTCCCATCAAAATACATGAGTAAAACTTCTCTCAGCCTACTCAAACCACAGCCAGTACAAGCAGCCACTTCAGACAGCAGCAGTGCTGGTTATTATATTAATCATAAACATCATAAAACACTATGACTTTAGGTGAGTATCAAGTTATATTGTTTGTTAGCAACATTATCCATGCAGCTTCAGTTCTAAACTGAAGCAAAATGTGGATTTCAGACATATCTTGGTTGATCAACTGCATCTGAGATGAGTGTAAATTGTTTTTAGAGTGAAACATTCCTTGATTTTTATGTACACAGTTTCACACACTGAACTAAATCCAGTTAAACAGGACTAATTATGATCTCTTTTGCATTTGGCTTCTGATGAGCTTAACAATATGCTCAGAAAACCATATTGTGGAATAATATATTTTGATAAAGTATCGTCATATTGCTCATCCCTACTGCTACGGAAGTGCCTTTTCATTCCGGTTTGATCCTTCTCTTCAGCTAAGCTCAATAACTGGCAGAATTACTGAGTGTGATGTGTGGTTCCATGCCCATGCTGTTAGCTATACTGGTACATCTCAAAAGTAAGTGTTCATAATTTAATCCAAAACTCAGAAAATATATTTATATTCATTATATGTAAAATGATATTTCATTTTTTTTTGCTTTACTGTTGATCAGTATTACTTATAGCTCATGAAAATCTGAAATTCGGAATCTGAATTCAGCATCAACATTAAAAGAAAAAAAATTAAAATGTCATTTTACATGTAAGGAATGTAAAATATGATGAAAATATGATTTTTAATTAAGTGATGAACACAAACAATATTCTAAGATTTTTTGGAGATGCACTAGTAAACTATTTTAATGATGAAATCTAAATTATTATGTGCCATGATTGTTATACATAAATAATGTTTCAACTGTCATTACAATTTGTTATATATTTGTTAACATATTTTAGCTGTTTGTAATAGACAGTGACAAATTGAACTCAAGAGATTTAATGATTTCTGTTATGAATTTTATTGGTGAAACAGCAGTTATTTGCCTCATTAAGACCTGGGTTTAAAGCATTGACAAGTGAAGTATTACCTCAGACATCTGTACCTTTAAATAGCCTTAAGAAGTAACATTTTATTTGTAACAGTGAATGTATTGCATATATTGCTGTAATAGCACTGTTTTTTGCAGTAATTAATTATTGAAATCTGAATATAAATAAAGTGCATTAACATGAAGAAAATAATAAATCACAATGAAAAAAAAACTGTCCATGAAGTTTAGATTGCTCTAAAAGCCATCAGATTAACATTCATCCATGTTAAAAATAGCATAATATTAATCAAGCTTGAAACAGATGTTAAATGTTATCCTGTTATTTTATTTTTTTGCCATTCAAAAGGGAATTTGGTCAAGAATTAAAAATGTAAGCCTTCAGAGCATCCTTTCCATCCACAGACTCCACTGAAGCGACTATACTGGCATAATCACATGCCACCTGGGTGAATCCTCTGTGGAAAGAATCCATGTTTAAACTACATAAAAATGATGTATTATTTTATGTAGGTGAGACACAGTACTAAAGGTTATCATTTTATACTACTTACAGTATATACAGTATATACTGTGTGCATGTAAAGGCAAATTTATAGTCCAGACAAGTGTTGCTTAACAAAAAAACTGGTGGATAGATGTCACAATGCTGTAGGCTTCTCATAGTCTTGCATCACAAAACACAAAGCAGGCACATAGTTTTCAGTACTGTGCGAGGCTACCACCATTAAAATTAAACTATAGCATTATTTATGCTATCTTAACCTTACATCACCTGGCCTGTCCACTTCTGTTTGATAATTAATCAGGATTCACTCCTGATATTTGTCCATCTTTATTCAGTGTAAACATACGTAAACATAGCCACACTGTTATGACATCAGAACATAGCTGTTTGAGTTTTCTTTGGGCAAAAAAAAAATTGAGTGATAGAGAGCCTGGACTATAAATTGGTCTTTAGGTTTTCTATAGAGTGATTTTTGTGTTAAAAGTTTCACAATAGCAAAAATTTATCTGCAAGCAAAATCCACAGAAACAAGACCATTAAGTAATTTTTGGTTTCATTATTATTATTATTATTATTATTATTATTATTATTATTATTTTCCCACAAATTTTGGTTTCATTTTTTTTTTTTTTTTTCTAAAAATTTTGGTTTCATTATTTTTTTTCTTTTTTTTTCTGGAATCTCTCTTCTGCTCCGCATTTTTTTGCTTCTGACTTTTGAAACACTTTTCAGATGTGGGTGGGACTTAGAAGGTGGGGTTAGCCTTGAATTTCCATTGGTCACTGACAGCAGCTTTGAGTCCACCTCTGAGTCAGAGCCACGCCCACCACATCTACTTCACACAGCGTTTTCAAACATGGCGGAATGCAGGGTTTGTAATTCACAGCAGCTGAGCTGAATTTTGCCATTAAAGTTTATACAAAGGTTATAATTAATTGCTAAATGGTCTGTACATATTGCAGACACTCATGTTTCTTGAACACATCAGTGTTTTCTCTCTATCCAGTTCCCTAAAACTTTAAAAAGCTCACGTTGGTGAAGTGTGCTCAGTATTAACCGTCACGCTAATACGTTAAATACGTAATTATTTGAGCAGTGGATCATTCACAGCTCAGCTGTGATGGTGACATGTTGAATTATCAGCTCTGCACAGCAGTGACGCTGACATGGAGTTTTAGTGTGTTGTGCTGCTGGAACTTTAAAAACTATGTACACTCACTGTCCAGTGTATTGACTCGCCGAGCTCTTTGGTTCATCATGTACGTGTATAATTACTGAAGGTAGCTCACTGTTCTAGATTTGTGTTGGTCTTCCTCTCGTCCTTTATCAGCGTCACTATCTGACCACAGGACACTGCTGTAAGGATATTTATGCTGTAATATATTTAGTGGACAAATCTCAGCCCAGCAGATTAGATGTTTAAAAACTCTGCATACTAACATGTCACTACCATGTCACTGTCACAGCTGAGCTGTGAATGATTCTCTGCTCAAATAATACCTACATTAAGCGTGACGGTTAATACTGAGCACACTTCACCAAAGTCAGCTTTTTAAAGTTTTAGGGAACTGGATGGAGAGAAAACACTGATGTGTTCAAGAAACATGAGTCTCTGCAATATGTACAGACCATTTAGCAATTAATTATAACCTTTGTATACACTTTAATGGCAAAATTCAGTTCAGCTGCTGTGAATTACAAACCCTGCGTTCCGCCATGTTTGAAAACACTGTGTGAAGCAGATGTGGTGGGCGTGGCTCTGTCTCAGAGGTGGACTCAAAGCTGCTGTCAGTGACCAATGGAAATTCAAGGCTAACCCCACCTTCTAAGTCCCACCCACATGTGAAAAGTGTTTCAAAAGTCAGAAGCAAAAAAATATGGAGCAGAAGCAAAAAACCAAAAGTAATGAAACCAAAATTTTTTGAAAAATTCAAAAAAAGAAAAATAATGAAACCAAAAATTGTGGGAAAAAAAAACAAAAATAATGAAACCAAAAATTGTGAAAAAAAAACTAAAATAATGAAACCAAAAATTGTGGAAAAATTCAAAAAAACTAAAATAATGAAACCAAAAAATTTTGAAAAATTCAAAAAAACAAAAATAATGAATCCAAAAATTGTGGAAAAAAAAACAAAAACAAAAATTGTGGGAAAAAAAAATTATGAAACCAAAAATTACTTTATGGTCTTGTTTCTGTGGATTTTGCTTGCAGATTTATTTTTGCTATTGTGAAAAATCACTCCATAGTTTTCCCTCACACACACTGTAAATATGCAGCCTCCTCACCGTGGTAAAATGCATTTATCTGTCTTACCACTCCAGAAAGCTCTATTTCCAAATATCACATAGCAGTAATAGTCTACATGTCTAGTATCCTGGTATGTAGGTGAAAGGGCAGCATAGCATTTCTTTGTATTCTCTAGTGACAAATGAAAGAAACAGTGAGTGTCTCTAAACACCAGAACACAAGAGGGAGTGTTTCATTATGTCACAGATGTGACATTACCTGAAAAAACATGAAAACTGAAGTGTTCTGTTGCTTTTATACTGCAGTACAATGCACAGTGTAAACTGTACAATGTAACAAAAGTCATGTAAAACCCAAAGAAGCCCTGAACATTGTTTCAAATATGTTTTTATATTGTCATTGTCTTCTGCCAGAAAAAGTAGTTTCACCAAAAGTGACACAGCAAGCAATGTTGCATTCTAATAATGAAGTGTTCACAAGTGTTGTCACATACTTAAAGTGACGTTTATGTTAATTTGGTGGCCAATGATACAGGTGTGGGGAAAAAACAGGCTGCAATATATATCACAGTAATGCTGTACCTGGACATTGTGTGGGAGCCTCCTAGGAGGTGGTACTGGCTCTCGAGGGTCAGACCTTTATCCCGGTCATTTCTCCATGTCAGTACTCTTAAAGACAAGTCACGTGATGCAGTGACCACTCGGAAATTATCCTGCAACATCAAGAGATTGTGCACTGATATAAACAATACAGCACAGAGGACCAGGAGGGCCTAGTCCACATCCAGGGGATGTGTGGTGGCAAAAGTTGAGCACCAGAAACCATTTGTGCTTGAGTGCCCTGTGTGTGGACTTAGCCCTCCTCGGGGCGGTGCGGTGGATACTTTTTTGGTGTCCCCATGGGCACTTGGGGGCCCACACAAAGTGTGTGATCCATGTGGGCGGCATGCCGGCACTAATGCCATAAATTCAAGATGAGATAGGTGAATGATATGGTTCACTTACCACACAGAGAGAGATTATAGGTTGTGTGTGGTCTTTAAAGTTGGCAATGAGGTCTCCTTTAAGGTTGTAGACCTTCAGATGACTTCCATCTGTAACCAGAATGGTACTGTTGCCCTTAGCCTGCAGAATAATATCCGAATGCCGCTGGCTTACATCTAGCTGAAAAGACTCGACTTGTTGAGCTGAAACAGAACATCAAAATTGACAATATGGCTCAGATTTAAGCTTGCAATTATTGCCACCACAACACAATAAGATACTTGAATCCATGTGTTAAGTTTAATAAAACGGCAACCAAAACATTTACACTTCAGTATTTATATCAGAAGGCTGTGGCTGGGGAGAGGAAGCAGCATAGATCCAAAAACACGAGAATTTATTATACAAAAACTGTGGCTATGAACACAAAACATGGCTATAGACTCAAAACTGACAAAACAGAACATGGTACTGGACCTACAATGAGTTGGTTGACATACAATGAAGAGGACTGGGATACAGAGGGAAGGCTTCATAGTAACAATTATTAGACATAAACGAGAGAGCAGGGCTGTGAATTAAACAAGACATGACGTGGAAAAAACACATGGGAAAAGGTCAACAGAAGCACATGGAGACAAAACAAGACATGGGGAAACATAAACAAACACAGAGCACGTGACTAGACAGAGGCGGAGCCAGGGACACAACAGCAGCAGCAGGTCACAATTTAATTTGTAATTACATTTCACAATAACCATTCCTCCACCAGTCCATGAAAACTCTCCATAGAAGTTTCTATTTTTAATGTGCTGCAAACTAGCTAACTGACTGAGTTTTAAAATGTGAATTAATATGCTATTCATATGTTGTGAGTTGGTATAGATGATAGTGATATTGTGTATTTTACAGTGGCTTTGAACCTAACTCAGCCAATCAGATTTTAAGAATGCAACTATCTGTTGTATAATAAAAAATAATTTCTTTACTTCACTATGTAGATAAGATTTTAGACTTCATTTGTCCTTTATAGAGAAATTTGGCCAAAAAACAGTTACACAGCTTTGTAATTCACTTAAGAAGACATGTTTAGTGTCCAAAATTCGCTTCTTTAGTTCTGTGCTGCTACAAGGCTATTGCAGCTAAAAAGTAATGGAACTTTAGCCTTTTAAAAACTGCTTCATAAATAATCACACATTACCTCAAACTAATTGGTGTTGTTAATCTGAAATAAATTTGCTTATGTAGGTTCTCACAGTTCTTGATGGACACATTCAAACTTGTAACCCTCTGAAACCTACTTTTCCAGATTTCTGACAAACTGTTGTTGTGCATACATAAAAATGTTTTTTTTCAATGAATTGCCCATAAACCACATAATCAAGCCAATTTGAGAATATTCAGCAACTTTTCAGTTTTTGTGCGAGGGATATAATTTAAGTATGCAGTGTTAACAGGTGTCTATAACTTCCATTACTTTTTAGCAACATTAACCATGTAGCTCCAGCACAAAAACTAACAAAGCAAATGTCAGTCACTACACATGACTTGGTCTACATTTGGAGTATGTTTGGACCAAAACATGTGGTTTTAAACAACAGCTTTAGAGATAGGCCTACCCTGAGCCTCCTGCTTGTATCTGGACTTCTTCATGCCTAAATCAAAGACTGTGAGAGCTCTATGGTTGTGTAGGCCTTCACTATGCATCACAGCCACTCGAGCAGGCTGAGAAGGCAGAAACACAGCAGCACTGCAGCCACTGACCGGCAGATTCACACACATCACTTCTTCATCTTCTACTGGACAACATACATTCTGACTCCAGAAAACCTGATGGAGGGAGAACGGATCTAATTATATTTTACCTTTGAAAATCAGAAGCATTTTCCCAGATCTAAATCAAGACTAAAAAGAATTTCCAATGGTGGTTCACTATTGGCCATTTAGGTATAATTATGTCTGAGAAACAGGCAACTACATTCATAATCATAGTGACACTGAAATGTATTGTTCCCAACTTTTATTGTAATCAGACATCAGCTGATATACAATCTAGTTTTGAAATACAATTCAAATTTTTTGAAATCCTGTTTTCGTGGGTTTTATGAGCTGGAAGCCCAATTTTTGTGAAAATAAACAAATAAATACTTGAAATTGTTTAAATTGTGGGCCCTGAATCTATAATCTATGAAAGTTTAACGTTTTGAATGGAATTATGGAAGTTAATCCACTTTTACATAATATTCTAATTTTTTGGAATGGGTCTGTATTTAGCAGTAGCCGTATTGGAAGGATAGGATACACCAGGACTATAAATTTGTATGATAACTGCAGTTGAAACAGGACAGTCTTACCTTTGGGCTAAAATCGGAGCTCTCTTTCGTGGCTGCAAGTATCCATTTGTAATCAGGTGATGAGAGGAGAACATTTAATTTAAATGAGTCACACACCACATGCCTGGACAGTTCAGACAGCAGTGGAGAGTTCAGGGCAATTAAGGAACCCAGAGCAGTTCCCACCTAAAACCCAAAACACTGTTTAATAGGCTGAACTGTTTGCAGCAATTTCACTGTTGTTATAACCTGAATTTCTTAACTCCAGCATATTTTGTAGTACCATTGACAATCACTTCGATTCACTTGTCATATCAAAAATACATGTACAGTACCAGTCAAAAGTTTAGATGCACCTTCTGGACAATCTATGTTTTTTCATTATTTAAAAATTGTCTGCATTGTAGATTAAAACTAAAGTCATCCAAAACTATGAATTAATACATATGGAATTATTTAGTAAACAAAAAAGTGTTAAACCAGAATATGTTTTATATTTTACATTCTTCAAAGTAGGCACCTCTTGCTTAGATGAAGCTTTCTTGGCATTTTCTCAGTCAGCTTTATGAGGTAGTCACCTGGAATGACTTTCAGTTAACAGTTGTGCCTTGTCAAGAGTTCATGACTTGCATTTCTTGCCCTCTTAATGTGTTTGAGACCATCAGTTGTGTGCCTACTTTAATTTAAAATCTAAAATATATTTTGGTTTGTTTAACACTTTTTAGTTTACAACATTTGTTTCTTCATAGTCTGGATGACTTCAGTATTAATTTTCAATGTAGCAAAAAAATAAAAATAAATAAAGACATTGAATGAGAAGATGTGTCCAAAGGTTTGTCTGGTACTGTATTTTCAGTAGATCATAAAATTATAACATGGTTGTAGATGTATTTTTGATTGCAACAAGACACTATTACATGAGAAATAGACATAATTGTGCAAGTAATCTCATGAGTTTTGAGTACCACTTTTGAATCATTCTAGAAAAACAAGTCATTCTAGGTATTAATTCTTCACTTCATTCTATATTCTATACTGCTTCCTCATTCTGGACAAAACTAACATTTCTGTTTTTTATAGTTACTACTAATTGTATGCCAACTGAAGAGCAGCATATGATATAATCATTTTACTAGTTAAGACAATGCCTTGGGCAGGATAATTAAAAGAGGGAACTCTTAGAGCTTGGGGAGGACCCTTATATAGGTGTTATAACTATCACTTAAAATGTTTATTTTAATGAGATCCAAGATGTTTGGTTATATTTTTCTTTCTTTGATGTATATGCATTTGCGCTAACTGATGACAGTGTGGCCAATTGAGTCCATTTATCCCAAAATAAACATGAAAATAATTGTGGTCAGCTCAAATAATAGCAATTATCTCATATAATTGTGAACATGTGATTACGTCGTGATTCTGACAGCCATAATAATACCCTGATTAAAAAAAAGAGTTTTAAAAATGTACCGCAATGAAGGCACTTCCATCCAGACTGAGAGGAAGCAGAGTGGCCTGAGAAGAACCAGAAGTGTATGAGGCCAGCATTTCTCCTGTCTGGCCTTTCCAAATTTGAATTGTTCCAGCATTATCAGCAGTGCCTACAACACACCGCTGTGGGTCTGTGAACATCGCCATGATTGGGTTCTGACTAGAGCTGGACCACAGATTTACACCCTATGACAGAAACACAAGATTATAAACACCAAAAACAAACACCAGAGTCCACCATAGTTCACAGTAATTCCAGTACATTTTAATTAAAGGAATGCACTACTAACATTGAAGCTGCCATAGGAGATGCTATCATACACAAAGCAACATCTTACCAAACCACCTAAGAGATTATAGTGACACATAGCAACACCTCAGCAACCACTTCAGAGAGCCTAGCAACCGTTTGGGTACACTTTTATACTTGGGTACTACCTGGGAGAACAATGTAACTACCAACACCATAGTAATCACATCAGAAAACATAGCAACCATCTAGCAAAACCTGAGAATTGTTTAAATTGTGAAATTATTCTGCATTTTCTTCAAAAAATGCACATAAAGTATCTATGGGTTAACATTAAATGTAAACACAGGCATTTCTTATTGTAAAACTTGTCAAATGCTGCATGATAAGCCTTCTGTTTCTTCCAGGTCATTAAGAGTTAACAAATGTGCCAGAGTTTCTCTGACATTTCTCCAGTGATTCTGTTGATGTAATAACTAAAAATGGACCTCTGACTGCAGATTAACTTTACTTACACAGTGTATTTAGTAATTGGTAATCAATTATGTTTGTATAGCCCCTTAGACCACTCCCCAAATTCAGTACAGGATTCTGATTGGACAATGATTATATTTCATTGTGGTACTAATTCAGCAATGTTGCTTTCCGAAACACTTTTGTTTTCACTCAATCACAGCACCACAGTAGAATACAGCACAGCTGAGGTGATTACAACTGAAGGTGTATTGTATATAACTGTGCCATTAACTCAGCTTTTCGTTTTAAAATGCAAATCCTCATATAATGTTTTTCAGTAAACAGGTCAAGTGATTTGAAAACAATGTGCTTTTGCTTTTCACATATTCTGCATGCTACTAAGGACATCATTATAACTATTACTAGTCAAACATAATATGTGCTAATCATTTATTATGTTTTGTCTTCTGTGTCTTCTAAAAGTAGGAATACAAATACACATCTTTAATCAAAATATATATCTGGTTTTATATTATAGAAATCTTTGATGCCAAATATGATTTCACATATTACAATAGTGTATAGTACTCTAAAATGTACATAAAGAATGAATAAAATACCTTCTGAATGTCCCATGCTTTCACTGTGCCATCACTGGATGCACTGCAGATGACTGGTGTGCTCTTCCAGCTGTCTTGTGCAGTGCTGTTTCCCACCAGGTAAGAAAAACCCACAACTCTGCCTTAAACATTAGATGAACAGTAGGTCAGTAGTTTTAAAAATCTCTTATCATATACAAACATATTTTAGCATAACACTACTGTCAAATTAACATATCATTCTGAAAAGTCCGCTGGCCTTTATGGACATTTTATAGAGAATGGACTAACAAAAATGTTACCTACCGGTAAATTAGCCCAGTTCTTTTAAAAAACAGCACCAAAACCTCTCTCAAACAGCCCAAAGTGCAT
Source organism: Crenuchus spilurus (assembly GCA_036984385.1). NCBI lineage: Eukaryota > Metazoa > Chordata > Actinopteri > Characiformes > Crenuchidae > Crenuchus > Crenuchus spilurus. The sequence continues at coordinate 124,191 of BRDA01008690.1, read as the reverse complement.
AGGTCTTTAATAAGGTCTTAGAGGCTGCACAATGTGTTTTAGTATGACTTACTGTGAGCTATAAAAATGAACTATATTTCACCACTACAGGCAGCAAGGGTGGTAGAATATCAATAGTGATACTGTCATTTTTTTCATTTTTACATTGAGAACCAGATTGTTGTAGTGGTTCTGACATTAGAAAGTAACAGAAAAACACTGAGAAGCCAGTAGAGGTTCATGTGGGGTCTAGAGGGTTTATATCCAAAAAATTTATATTTTGATATTGGCATCAATTTTTAAAAAGAAAGCTCAAGATCAGATTTATCAATATTTCAGCATCAATCCACTGTGTTTGTGAGAATACCCTAAAATTCTAAAAACTCCAAACATTGGCTAAGGTATGTGAAATATAGTGTAAACATGATTTTTGAGTGAACCATTCCATTACTATCAGTTAGTTCATTTCCTATAGTTACTAACTTCTTGCTACAGTGATGATGAGAATGCATTTTAAAAATTGTACAACAATGTTCATATTTGAAATCACTTCACGGACTGGTAGACCTACCTTTATGACCTCTCAAACTCTTGCAGGTGTAGTCTCCACCTGATCTGCCTGACTTCATATTCAGCTCTAAGTAGGAGCGACGGAGATAATACTTTTTCCAGGTGTACCGGTCAGTGTCCGACAGCAACTGGCTGAGATTACAGAAGCCCCAGCGGTGCAAGCACATTTCTCTGGATACAAAAAGGTTTTGCAAATGTTTTCTTTAGTAGTTAATCATCACCAAATGATGAATTTGATTTATAGTAACTTACCTCCATAACCACGGAGTTTCTGCAGCTTCATACCATTCCTAAACAAGATGTTTAAGGAAGAAAAAAATCATATGTAAATACACATAACGGCTGCAGTTTCTTTTAAGATGTTATAACTGTTACACTGAGCTTCAAAACACTTCCATAACCCAGTGGTGTCGCCAACATCTTATAGGCTCTAAGTGCAAAAACTGAATTAATTACAAAATTTATTTTCAATAACAATAAAAAATATTCATATATTGTAATGTGCTTGTTAAATTGCTTTGGTTATATCTCAAGCAAGTTGACATTTTAAAGGCATCCAACTCCACCAACTCGCAGCTAATATTATCTAACATAACAGCTAACATGATGTTGGCACATCATGGCTAGGCGGTTGGTATAAATTGTATATTAACAATGCTGTACATCACTAAATATTAATGCACAGTGAGCCATGAGATCAAGTAAAAACAACTCAGTTCTGGACTGAAGTTCTTTTGACACAGCCTGTTGGATTATTTATATAACCCAACAATCTTGGCTTAGTTTAACCCAGCATATGTTCTGTCTTATAGTGCAATGAGGCAAATCATGTTGCTTTTTGTATTGCTTTGTTCTTTACAATTCAGCAAAAAATGTATTAAATAGTACAGCAATTTTTGGCAAATAATATGGCCGATCTCAGTTCAAACTTGTGGGAGGTACTACACCAGTTGGGGCGTGGCTAAAAGTCACCTTATTGCTTAGGGCAGCAGGGGTTCTCTACCTTTTGCAGTTTGTGGATTTGTAGGCACTCTGGGTACCTTAACATAGGTGTAAAAACACAGAAAATGTGTTTTCCATATGTCCCCTTTACTTTACTTGAACTTAATCAAGAATTAAAATGCAAAAATTAATAAAAAGTAATAAAAAGTTGCAATAATCATAATGAGTAACTTGTCAAACCGTTGATGGTCTGACGATTACAGATATTAGGCTTTTCCTGCAGCAGGTGAAGATCAGTAGATCTAATGTTGTGAAATAAGCCTTGCAGTCCAGTTTAATGTATTAACATATCAGATTTAATATATCAGCTCAGTGCTGAGATCTTTAGTTGTTAAAAACTCCGATGTTAGCTCTGAAAAACATTAAAGTGTGCATTTTACAGTAGAGTTCACTAAAAGTGCAGGAAAAACTGTATAAGCCACAGCCATCAACACTGAGTCAACCAGAGCGAAATGAAAAGGCCAGTTTACCTTACAAACACAGGACGCTGTGATTAAATCCTCCTCACTAAGAAAAGAGAAGATGCTTATGAGACAGTCCAGTGGCACACAGCACTCATTCAGCTCCATTTTGTACAGAAACGCTCGGCTCAGCTCTGTTTACAAAGCACCTTCTTTCACTTTCAGTGGAATTCACTACGGCACACCAGAGAGGACAAAAAAGACCGAGTCACACTCATCTGATCACATGCACACATTAATGCAACTCTATTAGAATATAGTGAAAAACGTTTATTTGAGTTCAACATTCAAAATGATAAATTGTTCTATATTTATATTCATTACATGTTAAGGGAGACATTTCAACCTTTTTGTTTTTAATGTTGATATTGTTTGAGTAATGAAACCAAATGAAAAATTCTTCTAATAATATGAGCTTCTCAATTTCTGATTTTCATGAGCTATATAAGCATAAAATTATCAAAAAAATTTTAAATAATTGAAATACCACTTAATGTCGAATGAATATAAAATATGACTGTTTACCTCTTTGAATACCAGACCTGAGTCCCACTGTGATACTCACACCCCAGCCTGGTCCCTGGATGGAGCTAAACTTCTGTAGTCTGAACAATTGGCCACAAACATTATGACCAAAGATGAAGTGAATAATGTTGAATATCTGATAACAATAGCATTGGGAAAAATGGGCAGAAATGAAGAGCAATTTTCACAAGGAAAAACATCCCATTCAAAACAGTGTTTTTGCACCTTATTTTCAGTATTTGGGATGTTTCCTGAAAGTGGAGGAAGGATTAAAAAAAAAAGGTAATTTAGGGGATTAATATCACAATTAAATTAAACTGGACATTATTTTCCTAATTATCATAGTCTGTGTGTGACCTTCAGGTTAACATGCAGGAGTTTGAGGTTCCTCTAATGAAAGCATTTTGGACTGCTTTGCTTAGTGTATCGTGACAAAAAGCTCAACAGGATAAAGGCACTCACAGCACTAGCTCAAGTAAAGGTCTGTTCAGTCTGTGGCCTTCACTTAGGAAGGGCTGTAACAAGCATAGCATGGCTGAAACTATAGGATAATTATCAACAAGAAGGACAATGGAAGGGTGGATCAGAGTTATAACTGTCACAGCCTCATGAATCAAGTGATTTATAACAAGCAATAGTAACTCTTTAAAAACAGTTCTCATTATTACAGATAAAGCCCAATGGATCAGTCTGATGAGTAATTATTCCCATAAATGTTGAAATTCAGAAAAGCAATGACTTTGCAATGACAAAACATGATTTTGGTTTTGGTTCAAAGGAAGCCATTATTGTTGTGAAAACATTGCAAGTAGTTATCTTTATTTGTCAGCAGAGGGCGCAATAACAATAATGATTCCAGTCATAGACACCCAATGACCAGTGACTCACTCTTATCTAACATAAGTTACTGATAAAAATAACTAAGATGAACAATTGTATAATAAAACAGTTTAATTAACCCTTATACCCATAAATACATAAACACGCACATTTTACTACGTATGCTGCAGCTAAATAATTAAAAAATATAATTTAGTTCAAGTACAATCTGTACTTTTAACCATATTTATCATGTTGCCATGTACAGCGTGATAGGTTTAGCATTAGCGTGCTAGCATAAATATGTTTATTTCTCTTTCATTAACGTTGGAGCTTCACTAGCTGAACATAACTTGTACATAGACTGTAATTTAAGCCGTGAAACAAATTTGTTTGGGTACTGTTTTATTTAGTTGTATTTAGATAATCAGAAACCAGCACATATAGTCAGTTTAATCAACAGGGCTGGATTGAAATAATCCGTGCTGGGTTCCTCCATATTGGATAAAGATCGTTTTATTCCAACGATTTCTAATGTGTAACATTAACATAATAAGTAGGGATTAACCTGTCCACATTGCAGTCCAATATTATTTGTAGTTCAATACCTGGTTTGGTTAATCATGACATTATAATAAATCATAATTAAACTTTTAATTTAACAAAACTTTTAGCAAATGATAAAAGTTTGCTGCTGATGAAAATAAATAAATGTGATGGTTGAGAAGTGTCAGTGTCAAGAAGAACATTTGGAACCAAAATCTGTCCTTTAAAATAGATTGATGATTGAACATTTTCACAACATAATATATTATTATTACATTTTACTGTGTTTATTTGTATCTATTTTAATGATATGGTATGGCAGTATACAATTTTATGTAAACGTTTGTTCACCTCTGGTCAAATGAAAATATGTAGCACATAAGATTATCTCTACAGGGAACAAATAATAATTTTCATCATATTTTAGTTCATATTTTCTGACCATAACACACTGAAAAAATACAATATTGAATATGTAATGTGCCATAACATTTACACAAGACACATATACACATTTTATTAATATTATTTGTGTTAAGATATTAAATTAATTTAATAAAGAGTAAATGTACAAAATAAAAATAAACATTTTAACCAGATAAGTACAATATTCAAGATTTCAAGCACTACAAAATTCAAGAATAGTACAGAATACTGTAGAACTATAACACTAAACTATAAATATCTGATATTACAACAGTATGTAAACATGAGGCACTATTTTTTTATAAGAATAATATTCTTGCTACATTCTGTGACACCACAAGGGGGCACAGTACACGTAATGCAGAACACAGGTTATGAGTTCAGTCCTTGGCAGCTGTGATCCAGTCCATACTGTGGATGCGATCTACTCACTAACGATCCTAATCAGCACCTGATTACCTGACTCAGGTGACTTTGAGCAGGGAAAGCACCAGAACCCATATTCTTGGTATTAGAATATGATATTTTTGTTGTGATCCACTCAGAGAAGCGCCTAACCTGCATTTTTTAGGGCCTGATTACCTGGCTCAGGTGTATTAAAGACCCGGACTGCTGTGTAGTTCCAGTGGACTGGAGTGGGTTTTGTCCACGCCCCTGCTGTAAGCAGCTGAGTGAAGGCGAATCCTCAGCAGACAGACAGCTGGAGAGCTTCATGTCCATCTCCAGCTTCTGCCAGTGGCACCATGCGAGCTCAGCCGTGTGTGTTTACGTCCTGAAGGAGCTCAGGAAGTTCAGTGACTCAACACAGATACCAAACACACATTGCAATTTCTCTGTGAGTGAAACTCACACGCTTTCACCATGAGCAGAAGAACTCGTCGCTGGATATTTCGCATTTTACTTTGTGTGGGAATCATCTACCTGAAGATTGGGTGAGTTTAAACCTGCACTTCACTCATTTGACCAAACTAAACATCTAACAGTAACTTCCAAATAATACACCTTTCCTACGGAATATGAATGTATTTATGAAGACCAGAGTAATAGCAATGTCTGGCTAGGTCACATTTATATACGGAAGGTACTTTATATGATGTCTGGACTAAACTTGAAGTGTACATAAACATATATAGCATAAGTCTTTCAGCACAAATATAATGGATTTTTAAATGTAGGTTTATTTAACCAAGTTACTTTTACTAGATTAGTCTATATAGTGTGCTATAGATATTATATAATGTGTGTTATTAGGCAAATTAAATATATTAAACGTTTTTAAAATGACAAACTTCCATAACATTCACTTAACCAGACGAAAGTCTGTACCAGTGTCGATTGTTAAATTAAATTTGAGTTTAAATATGGAGAAAAATAGCTTTTAACTTTATGAAAATATAACCTTTTAGACAGAACGTTTCTCAGGACAACCAATCAAATACCTACCGATGTCTGTTTTAGCAACTTTTAGCTTAACACTTTTTCACGCTTTAAAGGAAAATTTATGTAGTCCAATAACGACTGAAGTGAAACAGAACACACACACAAACACAAAGCTTTTACTAGTATCTGTTTTTACTTAATGCTGTATGCTAATAGAAAACATGATGTAAATACTGGTTTATTACTTATTATTATCACTTCTGCACTTACACGCGAGAGTTGTCGCTGAAAGTTGTGCGCATGCGCGCGCTCTAAGGCGACGCATCTTAGGATGATTTCACACAGTGCGGTTTATTCATTGAAACGATCACTTTTGGTTGATTACATAAAACATAAACATGAGACAGTTAAATAGCGTTTGTTGGGTTGCTATTTTTCACTTTGGAAGTATGTTTTATGTATCATTGTATTATATATTAATGTTTTTCTAAGAACTATATAAAATAGCCATATAAAATGTATACATTTCTAAACATTCTCCAAAAGTAAAGTGATGTCCACCAATCAGCGTAGATGGGGAAATTATGAAAATAATGGTAAAGTTTGAGGTATATTTGGTACAATTTAAAATAAGTTGAATTTCCCCTTTAACAGTCAAGTTGCCTGAGAATTATGCTGCATGCTTGCATCTAGGTGCATGACAATTTCACCATGTAAACATTTAAGAGATCTCAGAATGCTGTTTTGAAAAAAAAGTTATAAATGGAATTGTTTCCAGTTTAATGAAATACCGTCCTATTTTAGTGGAGTCACATTTATGTTCAAGTGTAATTTCATTAGAAAAGCATTGGCAAGGAGAACTTGGCATTCTGGCAAAGTCACATGTGAACCTAAGGTCAACATGTCTAATGCTAAGCATTGGTTAGATGAGTATAAAGCCCCCCAACATTAGACTGTGCAGCAGTGAGTCTTCTACTTCCAGTGTTTCACATCCTAACTGTTCTAAAGCTAATTCCATGTACTCTGATGTGTCTTCAGTCAAAAGACAAGAAGCTGCTGCAGAGTATGCAGCTACACGAGCTGTGAGAGGAGTTAGAGTGGAGTTATTGGTAGAGAACTAATCATCCAACATCAGTACCAACCTCTAATACATGATCATGGACGGTCATGGATGAAGTACAATCATATCCTTACAGCAATGTTCTAGTGTAAAGTCTTCTGATAAGTATGGTTACTGCAGTAATGGGGGCCAAACTCTCTATTAACATCACTGATGAAGAAATGCTGGATGAGAAACTGTCTTGTCACTTTTAGTTATATCAGTAATGTAATATATTCATGTAGAAATTTAAATTTATTTTTTTTCAGCGTAAGAACAGTGTTGCAGTACTTAACACTGTAATCTCTTGTCATTTGTAGGGGTTTCTCCTCAGTCATAGCTCTGGGAGCAAGCATTATATGCAATAAGATCCCTGGCCTGGCACCACGACAGCGGATCATCTGCCAGAGCCGCCCTGATGCCATTATTGTGATAGGAGAAGGGGCACAGATGGGCATCAATGAGTGCCAGTTCCAGTTTAAGCATGGCCGCTGGAACTGCTCTGCCCTGGGGGAAAGGACTGTGTTCGGGAAGGAGCTCAAAGTTGGTAGGTTAAACAACTTTACCAAACTGATCATCACTAAGTTCTGTATGTGTCTGTGAGGATGGAATGAAACGGGTCCAGATGTGCAGCAGTGCTTTATAGTGTTGACTCTGCTAAGCCAAGATGTTATGATTAATATGCTAATATGTTTCATATGTGGTTGGTCCTCATGCTTAAATCTACAAAGGCATGAACTCTGCAAGGTCTCTGAAAGTGTCTTGTGGTTTCTGACACCAATACCATAGCAGCAGATCCTTTTAAGTCCTGTAAGTTGTGAGGTAGAGCCACCACAGATTGATCTTGTTGTTCCAGCATATCCCACAGATGCTTGATCAAAATGAGATCTGGTGAATCTGGAGGCTATCTGTGGATAGGTACTGATCACTGCCAACCAAGAGAAGCCCACATACATTGCTATTTCAGAGAGGCTTCGACCCAGTTGTCTGCCTATAACTATGTCACTATATGAACAGACATTTACAATAGACCTTCAAATGTGATGTAGTTACATGATAATTAATGTCATTTGCTTAGTACATGAGTAGTCATAATGTTTTGGTTCATGGATCTCTAGCCTCCTATAAATCCTGTCTTAACTCCCAATTTTATATTTGATTATATGTTCTTCTTAAGCAAAGTAATAAAAGGCACAAATATGTGCTTCTCCTGTCAAAGTGAATGTAGTGTACATTTAAACCTTATTGAAGGTACTACAGAGGTTCCCAAAGCCCACTGCCCTGCACATTTAAATGTTTTCCCTGCTCCCAACATACCTGATCGAACTAATCAGCTCATTAACACCCATTTACTGTGCTGAATAGGGTGTTTTAAAGCTATTTACAGGCAGTGGGCCTCAAGGACCATTGTAGTGAATTTGAAGTACTGAGGTACGCAATTAGACCTAAGGACAATGTTGTAGCTTTAAAAGTACATTGTTTCTCCCTTGTAGAACAAAATGTACCTGTGCTGTATATGTATTTCTACTTTTTTCTGCTAGAATACTTTTATTTAAACTCACTGGATCATTCTGATATACTTCATAGTGTTAAATAAGTTTTATATCAAGAGAACATTTAAATGGTTGTGAAGATGGATGGCACAGTCAGTACACAGTAAATTTGTCAGTGTTAAATCAACACTATTGGAGTTAAATTAACACTGAGGGTGTCAAAATGTAACACTCCTAGTGTTAATTTAACTCTAATAGTGTTGATTTAACACTGGCAGATTTACTGTGTACTGAAGAATGATTGCACTATTCAGCTGTACTTCAGTTTATGGTACAAATCAGACCATATTTATTCCAGTGCAGATTAGCAGTCTGAATAAGAAAAGCTGTCCAACGAATGTAGGCATTGGCTTCGGGGTGGACTAACAACAAAACATTGCAATAATTGTGATTATACTTGCAAAAAGTCTTGGACCTAATTTTGTTCCCATCACATAACTGGATGATTGTCAATGGACAACCTGATTGAGTTCCAACCCAAAAATGTTAAAAGCTCATCAAGCTGCTACCTACAACCTTTAAAGGCTTTTGAAATGAGCAGGAGAGTGTGTAGTTCATTAAAGCTACATTTTGTATGAAGGAAGGATGTCCTGATAACTGCTGTTTTGCATGCATTTGAGCTGTGAGTTATTGCTAAAACAGCAAAGCTAAAGTTACAGTAACACAGTGATGAGGTATGTTAATATGCCATGAAAAAGTTCAGGAAGTGATTGAGAACTTCAGCTCAGACAGCCATCCCCACATGCCTGAGATGTCTGGTAGATGATGTGAGTGCATGTTTGGTACCTTGAACATACAAACACATGGAGCACCCATTGACTTCTACAGAGTTTGCTAAAAATCAGGTTGTCAGAGGTAGATACATGCCATCCATTTATTTCAGCTCCCCGTACAAAAATTAGTCGCCTTCTTGGTATTGAAGGACCTGCGTTGACTTCTAGAAGCAATCATTTCCTGGAAGTGAAGCAATTTTTCATTCACAAGCTATGAAACCCTGTCCATTAGTTTTGCCTGTGGGTCTCAATTTTTTGTTTTTTTTCCTCTCACCCCAAATGTCTATTTATCTACACTGCTCAAAAAAATTAAGGGAACACAAAATAACACATCCTAGATCTTAATGAATAAAATATTCCAGTTGAAAATCTTTATTTATTACATAATGGAATGCTTTGAGAACAAAATAACATAAAAATTATCAATGTAAATCAAAATGATTACCCCTTGGAGGTCTGGATTTGGAATCATACCCAAAATCTCATACCACCCTCATGGAGTCTGTTTCTGACAGTTTGAGCAGAAACATGGATATTAGTCGCCTGCTGGAGGTCATTTTGCAGGGCTCTGGCTCTGCCCCTCCTGTTCCTCCTTGCACAAAGAAGGAGGTAGCGGTCCTGCTGCTGGGTTGTTGCCCTCCTACGGCCCCCTCCATGTCTCCTGGTGTACTGGCTTGTCTCCTGGTATCTGCTCCATGCTCTGGACACTGTGCTGACAGACACAGCAAAGCTTCTTGCCACAGCTCACATTGATGTGCCATCCTGGATGAGCAGCACTACCTGAGCAACTTCTGTGGGTTGTAGACATCGCCTCATGCTACCTCTATGGTGAGAGAACTGACAAAATGTAAAAGTGACCAAAACATCAGCCAGAAAGGATGAGAACAGAGAAAAGGTCTGTGGTCACCACCTGCAGAACCACTCCTGTATAGGGGTTGTCTTGCTAATTGCCTCTCATTTCTACCTGTTGTCTGTTCCATTTGCACAACAGCAGGTAAAATTGATTGTGTCCTAACTGGACAGGTTGGTTTCACAGAAGTGTGGATGACTTGGAGTTACATGGTGTTGTTTAAGTGTTCCCTTTTTTTTGAGCAGTGTATTTATTTATCTATCCATCCATCCAACTATCTATTTTTCTGTCTATTTTTTTCCTTTCACCCCAAATGTAATCAGCCAAGACATGCAATTTCATAAACAATGTAACTTCCACATTATTTGTAGAGTTGTTACAAAATAATGGATAGTAATTACTGATAAAACTGATTGTAAAAAGCACTTTATAGAACAGAATTACTTTGTATTCTGCCTGTTTAAAGTTCCTTTTGAAGCTGTAGTAGGATTAGTTTTGCCAGGCTTGCATATGAGTGCCATCAAGTTAAACAGCACAGGTTTGGAGGAAAAGTGTAAATGTTCATCATTCCTCCTTTCTAAATGAAAGTGGTCTCCTGAGAGAGCTTTTCATATCTTTTTTGTGCCATCTTATCTGTGTGCCTGGCATTTACAGCTATCGTACTCTTTCCACGGGTATGGGTTACAAGCTGAAAATAAAAGACAGAGACAAATTAGTGTTGTGTTTTCCTACCCAGTACACCGGTGATGCTGTAAACGGGAGCACAAACAGAGTCCGTCTCTTTGCTGTTAGATTAGGGATTATGTCCTCTAGGGATCAGGATGTTGTTGCTGCCATTAAGTGTCATTTAATAACTGTAACTACAAATAAACAGCAAAGCTGTTAAATTAGGTGATTGTAATTGTCATTATGTCATACGAGTTCACATTACAGTATATATGCCTATTTCTCTCTAAAATATTGCAAGATTCCAACTACTGATATCAAAGGCACACTATCATGCATAATCTGATGATTTAGGGCTTGATCTCTCTTGCATGTCAGCTTTTACTTTGCATCCCAGTTAGTTGGTATCTATATGCCGATAATGTAAACACTCAGGCGTGTGTAAATGATTTATGAAAAGGAAGATGGATGATAACCTCAAGATGAAAGTGTTTACTCCCTCTGTGATAACATTAACCAACTATAAATGGATCAATATGGATTTTCCTCACTGCTCATTCATACAGCTTCTCTGGAAATACCAGGGCATTTGTAATATTCCTTGGAAAAAGCAATGCATTTAGATGCATTTACAGTTTATTTAATAGCTGAACATAAGATAATACATCCTCTGCAGAGAACAAACTTCTATACGTTTTAATAGACACCTACTCTATATGTACATATTTATTTAATGTAACATACTGCAGGGAAATTATCACATAAAATGTGATATTTGCAAAAATTATGGCACATTTTATATTCAATCAAAAATAGAAATTATGCACTAAAATATGGAAAAGTTTGTTCTCTATAGAATATGTATGTATGAATGTGTGTGTGTTTGTGTGTATGTATATGTGTACAGTATGTATGTATGTGTGTACTGATTTATATTGTATATGGTATAATCTGTGCTCTACATTAGGGATGTAATGATCATGATTTTTTATGGGTAATTCTGTTTATTTGCTATTTTACAGTGAACTCTTGAAACAATTCAGTGCTTTATATTACCCAAAGATTTAGTATAAATAAGATTGTTTACTTTTTTAATGGGACAAACAAGAACATAAACAAGCAAAAGATATCTTGCATATTTAAATAAAATGAAACAAATGAGGTGATGTTGTGAAAGAAGGTTATGACATAGAACTGCATTTACCATGTTATTTATGTCTTAAATTCAATAAAAAAAAACAGAACAAAAGAAAATTAACTGATTGCATGTTTTAATGAAAAATCTGCAATTCCAGTTTTGGCTAATTGGGACAATTTTAGTCTTGGCCAGTTGTGATCTTGGATGATTGTTATTAGCAGTCATTTTGCAATGACACAATATTCAATTCAGTTTAAATCTTTAAGTTAAAGTCTTTGATGTAATATATTAAAGCATATTGTTTATGTTTCAGGCAGTAAAGAGGCAGCGTTCACCTATGCCATCATTGCTGCAGGAGTGGCTCATGCTATCACAGCAGCATGTACACAGGGTAACCTGAGTGAGTGCAGCTGTGATAAGGAGAAACAGGGATTTTATGGCCGGGGAGATGGCTGGAAGTGGGGTGGCTGCTCCGCCGACATCAGCTACGGCCTTGACTTCTCCAAAGTGTTTGTGGATGCTCGAGAAATCAAACAGAGTGCCAGGACACTAATGAACCTCCACAACAATGAGGTGGGGCGAAAGGTATGAAAATGAAAAAATCTGCTTTTATTCCATTCCTCATTGAGAGTTCTTTATCATATCACGCATTAACATTGGTGAGCTTTGGATACAGTACAACTATTAACAATAAATGGTGACAAATAATATGGTAAATAGAAGCATCACTGTTAGAATAGTAGAGCAGGTTCTCAGAGGGTCTTGCCTTAAGCATTTTGTGGACAAGTAACTTTTCTCCCGTTTTTATTGTCATTTCAGCTATATACAGTACAGTACACATTGAAATTAAACAAGGTGCAACACAGAACACAGAACAAGTGCAATGAAAAGCATACAATAAACATAATTAAAATACTTAATAAATACAAAAAATACAAAACACTGCTTGTGTAACAAGACCGAAACACATAGTACACAGGACAAATATGATATTGGTCAGTACATAGTCATGATGCAAGTGTTACCATTCAATGTATTGTGATATTTTGCAGTATATTAGTTCATTAATGATTAATTAATGTCTTGTGACACAAATAAACTGAGTAGAGTTTTGGGAAGCTATGAGAGATAATTGGCTGAAATTTTATGTGAGGATTCCTTTAACTCTACCTTTTCCATATATATATATATATATATATATATATATATATATATATATACTGATGCATCATATAGTAATTAGTATATTATTATGCTTTGGCTATAATAATAAAGATATTATTATTGTTGTTATTAGCCAGAATATATCTTTGACACGGTATGTTTACTGTGGTGGACAACATGCTTTATTCTGTCCTTTATGAACTGTATAAACTATTGATCAAACTGTGGCTGTATAATTGTGACTTACTGTACTGTGATGCAACGCTAGTTAATATTGTTATTATTATTTGGCAGAATAAGGCATCTACGTCATATATCCTTTATGATTACATTCATAAATTTGTTCTGTGACCTGAGTCAGCTGTGTTAGGCCAGAGAAAACCCCAAACCGCCCATGACTGGAACTGACAACCACTCAGCTAGAAGGAGAAAGATGTATAATTATGGCTTATTGTCCTGTGGAGCCCTATTGGATAATTAGTACTCTACTATTATTTGCCTGTCTTATATTGGTTGAATGATGGCTTTGACCTAAATTAGTTACAGTGAATGGATCAAAAGAAAAGTCAGTAAAGTCAGAAGCAGTCAGTAGAGTTGGCACCACAGTTCCCGGTCGTCAGCAGTCTGGCGCTGAAGCCAAGACTGAGTTGGCAACACAATAATGGGAAGCTTTTAGGGGTAAGAGCAGTTTAAGTGGCAGAGTTTGATTACAAACTAGATCAGAGAATGGCAAACACACTGGAGCTGCACAAAAGTGTTTGCTCCCCCATGTTCTGCTCAGTTTACACCACTGACTCACACCATGATCCCCTATAGGCTTCATCTCTTCATCTAATGGTGAAAAAGGTAACATGTTTCATCTTTGACGCCCTGTTTTTGTTTTGAAGACTTTTTAGTTCTTCCAAAAGCCTTGTGCTGTTCAATGCTTTTTTCACTTTCACCTGCATCTGAAAGTCCTCCCCACCTTCAGCTGTCTTTGATGTGGTGTGAGTTAATGTATTTAGCTAAATCTCAAGCCTGAATTATCCTGATAAAAGCCTTTTGTTGTTTACGTGTATGAAAAACGTGCATTCTTTTCGTCATAAGCAGGAGCCAGTTAACCCCTAGGCTGGCTTTACACAATGACACTTTCGTGCAACTTTAACTGCTTAAAATGTACATGAAAGCACACTTGGGTTGTTAAAGCGTTCACTTGAAACTTTGTGAAACAAATGTCATGAAATAGATGATCAAAACACCACAAGCATATCATATGGAGAGATCACAATTTGTTTGGAGCCCAATGGATGAAAAAGGGAAAACAAACCCTAGATAAGCTTGAAAAATCCAATTTTACATAAAATGATCTAAAAAATGTTGTCTGTAATACATTTTTATGTGTTGCATACAACTCAACTTTTTATGTGTTGCATACAAAATTAGAAATGAGACAGATCAGTGACCTTTAGCATTAAACATCTTAACTGAGCGTTGGCCCTTTAACTTTTGTGTTTTTGTAAAAAAATCTTTTCAAGTAAATGTTTAAGCGAACTCTGATCATTTTTCCACGTTTTTAAATCAGCATATCTCTTTAAGTTGTTTTGGGCAAGTGTTCACAGATATAATGTATCAGATAAACAGCCTGCTCAAGTCCCCATCTGGGTGGAGTTTTCATGTTCCCCCAGTGTCTGCATGTGTTTCCGTTAAGGGTCTGCAGTTTCTTCTGACAGTCAAAAAAAGGATAAAATTCATGGGGGTCATGTGAATTGGGTACTCTAAATTGTTCTTGTGTGTGTGTGTGTGTGTGTGTGTACCCAGCGATGGATTGGTGTCCTGGGCTTGCCTAGGATAGTCTGTAATACCGTACCCTATGCCTGGTGAGGGGGTAGGGAACTAATCGCAACCCTGATCAGTATTAAGTGGATGGAATAATGGATGGATGGATGGATGGATGGATGAACAGCTTGCAACTAGTTGCATGATGTTTTGTTTAAAGCCAGTCATAGAATAGGATTGAACTGGCAAACTTCTGGTTCAATTTAGTACTCCTTGCTCATAGCTTAGTGAAACAAGTGGATAAATTCGGTTAAATGCAAAGATTGCAAAGCACCCAAACCACCTTTGTGTTTGTAAGTAGAAGAGGAGATATTTTATGATGATTTGAATAATTTAAATTTAATGAAATGAATTTAAAGTCTTATTTACTTTGAAACAAATGGATAAAATTGGGAACTCAACAAAAGTTAAAAGTAGTTAAATATATAGCTATATACATATGTTTCACTTATCTTATGAAATAATTAACATTTAAGCAGTATAGCAAACTGGCAATAATTACTCTAGAAAAAATAGTTAATGATTCATTATTAACGAAGTCAGGTAGTTACACATGAGTAAAATGTTTTATCAATACAGCTACTATACTTGTTTTGCTGAGAATGGAACATAATTTTATGTAACAACTACTAGTCATCTACATTCATATAAAGAGTAATATTTCACCCAGAAGTCACATTTACACAATTCTCCACTTACTCAGAGACATTATAATACAAGGAGACCTGTCACTGGTTGAAAAATGAATGGGAAAGCTCATATCAATCAGCATAACATCTGATTCATGCAAAGCCCCACCCTTCAACAAAAGAGCCAATCAGCTTGTTGTTGAAGGTGTCCTCAGCTCCACCTCATCTGCCTTTGTTGTGGATAAACATGTCTTTTCCAGCATTATAAGAGTCACACTACAAACTATTTCTATATATATTGTCAGGTTTTACCAACAATTTATAATATATTTTTTTTAACACTTTATAATAACTTTCATTAATAAGCCATTAGCTAATGATTAATAACTGTGAACAAATCATTAGTTCATGAGAATTTGAACATGAACAAATGTTTATAAATGACAGTTTATGTAGTTACTAATGATTGTATTCATTTTTGCAAATCATTAGTAAATCATTAATAAATCATTAGTAAATTATTATTAAATCATTAATAAATCATTAGTAAATTATTTGTTAATGAAATTCTCATGAACTAATGATTTGTTCACATTTATTAATCATTAGTTAATGAAGTATTAATGAAAGTTATTATAAAGTGTTCCCTTTTTTGCAAGTTTTATATATGTAGGTCTTAACTGATAAAAAAAAAAAATAGGAGTCATGATTGGAATAACTTGCCAAGGGTGGTGCAAAGATCGCTGAAATACATCACTAAAAATACATAACCAAAACTACATCCACATTAAATTCTTAAGTAATATGAAAATTGAGGTCCTACCAATCCAGAGCTTACCTTAATGTGTAACCACTTTGAACATTTGAAACATTTGAATTCAAAGCACTTTTTTCAGTGTAGGTTTACTTAAAGGTTACAAGGTTTGTATCGTCTGCAGGTTCAGACTCTTAACACAGTTTTGATCGGTCATGCGATGCAGAAAAAGCCCCCCTCTCCCCTCCTGTTAGGGTTTAATGAGGAGGAAAAGAAGTCTCCATCTTTATGTCTGGCGTGTTCCACTCTCTGTCACAGAGAGGCGATTCATGACTGGAAACTCGTCCCCTTACTCACCCGGTTGATTCACAGTGACTTTTTTTTTTACTTTTTCTTGGCCGATGTCTGAATTCACGCTGGCTTATCTAAATGGCAAAATTGCCTCTTAGTGTACTGACTATGCTTCCAGGTTCATTCTATCTGTAGGTTTTGTCTCCAGGCTGCTAAAAGAGGCCTCTGTTGAGAAGGCTCCCCTCCTGAGCCTTAATTTATGCTGGCGAATGTAATGACATTGGGTAAGATCCTGGCTATCGTTGCCCACCACTAAACAGGAGATAACAAAAGCTGTCCGTAGTTCTAGCCACTGGGATGTTAACGGATAAGTGGCCACGAAAAGGCCATTTTGATTGGTGGTGTGTGGGTAAAAAGAAGAACTTTGTGTAAGGCTGACAATACAGTTTGAAACACTGGACTTGTTTGGCAGAATGACTTTTAGAATGACATTTTCTAGGAACGCCGCGGTATGATTGAACTGCTCTTTTTTGTTATCAACATGTATTCGCCCTTAACAGAGAGTTCAAAGGCTGAACCTTTTTTGGCATTCTGACATGAGTAAACTAAGACAAAAATTAGAGATGACACTGATTAGACATGTAGATGGAGCATAGAGTTTGATCCAGTTGATGGGGTTTAGGTACAATAACAGTATCCATACCGGGAAATACTGTATTGTCATTGTTCAACTTGATTTGAACAACAGAAAAATAGGGAAATTAATTTTGGGACTTGGGATGTGAAATATCACTTTTTAACAGATCTTTGAAATTCTAGAGTCTTTCATATTCAACTAAACTATGTTTCTTTCTCCTCTGTCAGGTGAGTTATAGCCACACATGCATGGTCTGACACCTGATATGTGTGCTTGTGTACACTATAGACAGAGTTACTCTATCAGCCATACTATGTTCATTCATCACATTACAGCTCAGCTAGGGAAAGTGAACTTCTCCTGATATGGAGATAAGTTCTAGGGGCACCTTGCTGTTGTTGTAGGTATTTGCTTAACCTTGACTTACTGTCATGTTCCAGATCTTCACAAGAGTTAACTAATTTTTACTAGAACAATTAAAAATGGATGATAGCAGAATGGATATGATGACTTTTATTATGCGATAATAGTGTGTATATATATATATATATATATGTATATATATATATATCAGTGGTGATCATCTAAAATAATAGTTCTTCATATATCAAAATTTATCCAAGAGCAATTATTTATTCAAGAGCAGTTATGCACACGGTTACTTGAGCAAAAATATGAGCAAATGTAATGCCTTCTACTGTAGCTGTGTGGTATGTATTTTGTACATTTATATATAATACCCTGATGTTTGCCTACAAAGCAAGTAATGGACCAGTCCCTCTCTACCTAATGATAATGGTCAAGTCTTGAGAGTTGTTTGGACTCTAACCTGTCTGTACTAGCAGAGATAATTCTCTTAATGGAATCAAAGCACTGTTGTACATCACTCTGGATAAGAGCATCTGCCAAATGCTGTAAATGAAAATGTAAATGTAATACAATAAGACATATAGTGCCATAAACTGTAAGTGTATTTGTTGATGTTAAAATTGTAAATTAATTGATGATTTGTTCATGCAGTTTGCATGATGCTAATTGGTAGCTATAATGTCCAGTTAATTTTTAACTGATTAACTCCTATGCATCTGGGGTAAGAGGATAAATGACGTCAAACTTGTATTTAAAATGCTGACTATAAATGCTGTCTTTCTAACCAGGTTCTGGAGCGGAATATGCGTCTGGAGTGTAAGTGTCATGGTGTGTCTGGCTCATGTACCACCAAAACCTGCTGGACGACGCTTCCCAAATTCCGAGAACTGGGCTACATCCTGAAGGAGAAGTACTCGGAGGCGGTGCATGTGGAGCCAGTGAAGGCCAGTCGCAACAAACGGCCCACCTTCCTGAAGATCAAAAAACCCTTCTCCTATCGCAAACCCATGGACACAGACCTCGTGTACATTGAGAAGTCACCCAGCTACTGTGAACCGGACCCTGTGACGGGTAGCGTGGGCACTCATGGCCGAATCTGCAATAAGACACTGACTCACCATGCGGGTGGCTGTGACCTGATGTGCTGTGGTCGTGGCTACAACACTCACCAGTACTCACGTGTGTGGCAGTGCAACTGCAAATTCCTCTGGTGCTGTTATGTCAAGTGCAACACCTGCAGTGAGCGGACAGAGGTGTATACATGCAAATGAGTCACCGTGAGAGGTGGTCTTCGGGGTCTTTCAGCACATTTTATGCAGAAATGTTTTGCCCACAGTGTTCAAGGACCTGACTTGAGGTGTGTTTGCTGTAGTCTTTTTTGCACAATGTCTGCTCATGGCAACCATGAGTGTCAGTGCTTTACACTGGAGAAGGTGTCCAGCAGACTTAAAAAGGCCCTGAACTTGCTGGAGTGAATGGGATTCTGCACTGCACCAGGCTCTGCTGACCTTAGTTGGTCTTACACTGGAGAAAATACAATTATGTAACTGAAAAAATATTTTTTTGATCTTGTGCTTACTTTACAGTGGAGAACCTATAACATGACTATGCAATGAAAAAAAACATCAACAAACTACAACAGTGGCCCTGGACCTGCTGAAATGAACGAGGGCCATTCCTTTACAGATTCCGGACATCAGGCCTTATTAGACCTATGGCATTGGGGCTGTACTTTACACTGGAAAAAGTATCCAGCAGACTTAACTATGGACTTGAAGGGAATGGCAAAAAACAATAACAGTTCTTCGAGACTTGCTGGACTGAATGATTTCCATTCCATCGTGGATTCTGCAGTCCATAAAGCTTTGCTGAAATGATCAGGTTCGCTGTATCAGTGCAATTTTATTACACTCGAGAAAAAGCTCCCACAGACTGTTAAATGACTATGAAATTGAAAAGAGAATCCAATGAGAGGTGGCTCTGGACTGAAGTGTAGTCTGCACAGCATCAGGCCCTGCTGACCTTAACAGGCCCATGTCATCAGTGCAGCATTTTATTTAGTAGAATGTGGATGATCTACTGGATGATGACAGTTGCTCTGGACCTTTGGTCCATTGGATTATGCACTGCCACATTTTGCTGAGCTTGAGTACAGCATTTGGTGCAATTATTTACATTGGAGAAAGGGTCCAGCAGATTGGGAAAAAAACGGTTGGTTCTGGACTGAATGAGGTCCATTCCTTCATACATTCTGCACTCCATCAGGCTGTGCTGACCTTATTAGGCCCGCGGCGTCTGCGTAGCACGGGCGAGTCTGGAGCTGTCTGAAATGTGTGTAAGCTACAAGACTTTTCTCCACCCTGGATCGATGTTAGACTGATAATGATAGGTGTGTGCACCTTGACATGTGGGACATTACATGATAAGTATCCTTCGGCACATGTGCGTCGATACTGACAATTCACTTAAGGAGACAATGTTTTTATTTATTTATTAAGCAAGCTACTGTCATGACAAAATACAAAATAGTGGATGTTGGTATTGGAGCCTTGCATGTCTGTAAAAGCTGAAACAATTCACACTGAAATTAGATTCACACTGGAACCTGAAAATGCATACTGAAATATTGCATTTGTGGCACATAGTATCATTGTCAAGTCAGTTTTTTTAGCTATGGCATGCTTTTCCGTGAGCAATTTCCCTTTTATTTGCTGCTAGTCTGGAGAATCACATATGGTGAGATACAAAAAGTCCAAGCCTAATTTTAACTGGAGTAGTGATATACCCAGACAAATGGAATTTACACTGAAAACAATTGGTAAAGAATATATTTTGTGAAAGAGTATTTTTATATGAATGTTTTATTTATGTTGTTTTTTTTCCTGTTAAAAGTGCTGAATTTGCATTGCCTCTCATTCTGGTTATGCAGTAGTTATGGAATAATGGGTGACATTTACATGGTTATACCTGAAGATGGTAGTGTCATTAAAATCAAGCATATGCATTTCCCTGATTTCCTGTGTCTTGTTACATTAATACACCTCAATGATACACTTTGGCAGCATTTGTGTGCATATATATTTGAATATTGTACATACTGAGCTATGGACAGCTGTATTATAGTACTACTAATATGTGGAATTATGCTAATGTTTGGGCACCACTTGTCTGCAGCTACAAATCTCGATTTAAATTCTAGATTTAAGTTTACCTTTACTTGGAGCAAGTTTAAATGTTTTCTACACACTGTAGTATTTCTATTTATTAGTAGAATTGTACACATTGGAAAAAAGTAATCATAACATTTAAATTTTAATGGGCTATCTTTTTCTGATTGTGTGTGTGTGTGTGTGTGTGTGTGAAAAAGTTATATATATATATATATATATATATATATATATATATATATATATATATATATATATATATATATATATATGGTCCAAAATTACCGTTAATTTTATTGTATTGTATTTTTGGAGATGTTCTGACAGTAGTTATAGACATTTTGGAATATAAGATACCAAGGAAAGTGTATATGTTTTCAAATTCAAGCATGCAATGTGGTAAAAAATAATCACTGGCATTGGTTTAATTTCTAGTAAATAATGCTAGAGACTGGTCCACAGTGCTGGCTCAGCAGAAGTTAGGTAATTGAGGTTTGTTCAGAAGGTGTCAGGGTGAGATCTTGCTTTTGTGGGACAGACAGGTTGGGTGATTAATGATGCTAACCGTCCACTTCATTCAGTCCTAAACTGCCTGTTGCTACAACAACTCTACAAGTGAGCCACAAAATGTAAAGTACCAAGAAAGGCTAGTGTTGTTTTTTAGTGTTGAGCGCATGTTGGATACTGTCTTAGTAGCCTAAAAATTCAAAAGCACAACAAAGTTATATCAAGGATAATGTAGACTTTGCTTAAAAAGAGATCTTTGAAAGAAAGTAAAACAATAAACTTCACTTTAAGTCTAAAGGAGGCAGGAGTAAATGGCTAGCTGGGTCAGAACCCTGGTTAAAGTTAAACTAGAGATGTAAAGCCTTAAAGACATTCATGACATTCATTCATCTTAGAGTGAATTGTGAGCAGGTCTTCATTATTTTGCATCTCTGAGGCTTCAATGTGAGTCATCAGCAGCAGGCCCATTGAGGTCATTTGGGAGTTATTCTTAGCATTGGGGAAATTCACTGCAGGAATGAAGTTAATGATTAATTAGTGCTCAATTTATAGTGAAAAGCTAGCACAGGACCTCAGAAAGTTACTTCGGTTCCAGGGACTGAATGATACTATATGCAGAAAGCTAAGTCTAGCACTTGGCTTTGTGTGGAAAACTCTTTAGACTACATTGAAAGGGGATGAGCATGTATCATTACAACAAAGCCTTCCTCAACCTTGTCATCTGCAAAGCTACTGTTTTGGTGTTTCTGTTTGACGAGCATGTGCTAGAGATCTTTTGTGTAGTAAAGAGATCAAGAAGATACCAATTATATTCTTAGCAGTGTTTCTGTGTAAACAGAGACGTATCACTGCCATTATAGACAATGTTTGATGTGTAGGTTGATCTGAAGTGGAACCCTTTTGCTGCGTGGCATATACAGAGTTCGTTTGCAAAGCTTTTCTCTTTGGATCTGTGCCATAGCCTCATATTTTTGCCACTTGCTATGGAAATGGACTCTTTGATATGTATCTTTAGGGGCTTTGAATTTGAAGCAGTATCAAGCATTCCTGCCCGAGGCATCGCTTTCCAGAAGGTTCCTCAAATCAGAATTTTCAACATGAGGTTATTACCATTTATGGGAAGTTATGGTTTTAATTTTTTTTGGTTGGCTTGTTTACAATTATTAGACAAATGTCATAATATACGGTTGCAGAAAACTCGTTTTTCATCAAAAGCCAAATCACCATAGATAATTGCCAGTCAAAAGACAACAATAAAGACAGTAATTGGATGAAGTGGAGAGCGTGGAGGCAAATGTGTTTTCCACCTTCTGCTCGTTCATAAATCACCTGCCACATAATTCCGTCAGTCATACTTTTGTTTTTTTGTCTGGTTGAGACATGCACAAGCACCTGAGATGTGTGCTGCAAATCACAGAGTACAAGGCAAGTGTTTCTGCTCTTCAAACCCATGGGGTACCAGTGGGGGTTTTGGAGGTCTTGGTTTTGTGAGAGATTATCAACAATGTGTTGCAATGCCAGCTGTTAGATTATTTGAGCAGGGTTGTTATGATTACTCAATTTCTTGATAAAAAATATTCGTCAGTTAAGTTAATGTTTCCTTTCTTAAAAGAATGGCTTACCCAGAAATCATATTTACATTCCTTTTACCACAGATTCACCCAGCTAACAAAAGAACGTTCCAAGAACATTGCCAGAATGTTCCATTTAGGTTATGGTAACATTACCTTCTAACGTTTACAGAATGTTAGAAGAGTTCTTGCTTGGTTATCAGTACGTTAGGTGTGAACATTAGGCTAGAATGTTCTTTGAACGTTCCCTTAATGTTATTATTATTATATGGATTCACTACATTTAGTGCAAATTATGAACAATCAGAACAGATTCAAAGTTGTTTATTCATCTACTGAACAATGTTCTTTAAACATTTTCCTCAGGTAAGCGGATGGCCGGCTAACACCTTGTGGAGCGGTAAGACTTAGGCCTAATTTTAAAATTGGCTGAAATCTTGCGTGTATCTTTTAAATAACTAACCCTCAATGTGCCTTGTATATGATTCTCTGTAATTACTTACCTTTACTTGATGGATGCACAAGAAAACACACAGAATATCAGAGATTAATAGTAGGGCTGCGAATCTTTGGGAATCGAGCAAATCGATCCAGAATTGAATCTTGGGGTCAGGAATCGATTTTTTCCCGATTCTTTCAAATACAAACGAAATACTTTACCATTGCAATCTCTGCAAATCGCAAGAGTCACGTCAAGCCCTTTCTTACCCAGCTGGGTTGACGGTAAAAAGTGTTTCCAAATGGTTGCTTTCAAAGACCGCGGCTCGGCTAGCATGCCTGTAAATAGCCGATGCTGCTTCCTTGTTTTGCCTAGCACTACGGTGGCTGAAAAGGCACATCCGCACCCGCAAAAAAAATAAATTTTTTGAAAACGAGAATCAATTCAACAAAAACAATTTTTTCCTGCACCCCTAATTAATTGTGTTCAATATTGCCCTCTTCAGAATAAATTGCAAAGAAAAACGTGTATAAGCATGCGCGCGACCTTCACCCGGTCAGTTGGCAAACGGAACATTCATTCATCATTAGGCTAACGTTAGGTTGGAACGTTATAACTAACTTTAGTCAAAACCTTCAAAGGACATTCCAGGAACGTTGTCATTTAACAGAACCATGCAAGAACGTTACCAGAACGTTGGTTTAATGTTTGGTGTTACATGGGTAGTCATTCAACCAGGACATGTCTTTGCTTCTTTATTTTAAAACTGGAGTGCTAACACTGCTAACCAACACTGCAACTCAGTAGCCACCTAAAAAGACCAGGAGTTAGCATCAAAAGCACTTCTCTCAACACATCTTAATTAAGATCTCATAGGCTAGTCAGTGTGGTTTAGAACACAGTGAGCTATAAAAATGAATAACGTCACCCCTACAGGCAGACACTACAGACAGCACCAGGGCTGGTAGAAGATGGATTACGGGTCAGATTGCTCAAAAACTGATTCTAGATCAGCACTTCCTGCTCTGAGCTGGTTGCCTAAGGTGGTGGATGCAGAACTTTTTTTTTGCTTTTATAGCTCACAGTCATACAGTGTCCTAAACCACATCAACTACTCTGTCAGATCTTAATTAATACATTAATATATGTGTGTGATTTGAGTTGGCTGACAAAACTTTTGGTGATGTATTTATTGTCGAAGTGAATGATAGATTAGTAAAATCATCATTAAAATCTCTAGTTTTGTACAATACTAGCTCTACTATGTAGGACAGAAGGAGTACTTCAGGTAGACCATTGCTTCTATAAGCCAACAGTTTCCTGACATGCTTCTGCTGCTTGTAAACATTCCAAAACGAGCTCCTTAAAGCCCATAGGGAACATTACTAGACGCTGAGATTAGACTCGTGAGGGTGCAGCACTGAGACCGAAGCTCTTAATACAGATAGTGTTTGCATTTTAAAGAAGAAGAAGAAAAAGATCTCTTTAAGTATGTGTTTCGCAAGTGTGCATTTGAGACATGGGGAGTCAGCTTTCTGAGCGAGCTTCACTAAAGACTTCCTTTGAAGGCCTTGCATGAATTCTGGCATGTGTTGTATTATTCTCAAGGATTTCTGAACCCCATATGATACTTTTGCATGCTTTGCCATGGTTTGGTGTGGGGTATAGTGGTCCCTCATGCACTCTCGGTGCCCCCCCTAGTCTTCATATATCAGATCTTTCTGATATGAATTCTTAAGAGTAAGACCACCAACCTCAAGAGCTGGGCATTTTAACAATTATGATTTACACTGTTTGAATATCCAAACTTTTAGATAAATAGGTTTCCCAATAACTCTGCTCATCATGAGAACTCAGGTATTTTTGAAACCTTTGTCAAATTTGAACTAAACTGGAAAATGAAATGTTTATAACAGATGATGCCTATTGGCAGTTGTCAAGGGAAGGTACAGTTATTTTTGGGTTCTAGGCAAAATATAGGAATGGGGCACCTGTTTAGTTCAGTTTAGTTATTTAATTTAGTTGTGATTTTGTTTTCATTTTCACATTTGTGTATAGAATAATGCAGTGATAGTAATTATTTGATATACATGGATTCTACAGTACAGTGAATATAAAAAGGGTGTACACCATTTTAAAATGTCAGGGTTTTGTCATTTAAAAAAGCAGACCAAGATTAATAATCAGAAAAAAAATTCCGCCTTTAATTTGTTTTTATGGAAAAGTAAACTATAAACTTGTAGGGTGGAAAAATAAAAATAAAGAAATAAAATATTGTGGTTGAATGAATATGGATACATGTTTGACAGCATTCAGTCTTTTTGGGTATTAGTCTATTAGCATGGCACATTTGGACTTGCCAATTTTTACCCACTCTTTCTTGCAAGAGCTCCAAATCTGTCTGATTGTGAGGGAATCTCATGTGTACAGCCCTCTTCAGGTCAAACCTCATATTTTTAAATAGATTCAGGTCTATGCTTTGGGTCATAGTTGTGTGGAAAGGTGAAATTTCTCTTCATCTTTAGCTTTTTAGCAGAGGCCTGAAGGTATTATGCCAAAATAGGAACTCCAATTTAAATTCCACTTCCAATTTAACTTTGGAAAATATAGCAAATTTCTTTCTTGCACTGGCTTACCCGTACCACGCTCCACTTCTGTCACCACATATGAAATGGAATAGTCTGTTACAACTGTGGCTGGGGTAATTTATTATCAACATGTACAGTATGTTAAATCTGATTTGCAGTCTTAGGGGCCCTTGGTTCTTTGGGGCCCTTGGTATTTCTTCCTTTGCCTAAAGCTAAAACCGCCCTTGCTCATCCCTGATGGTTCCTCTTCCAAGAATCATCACAGATGATTTTTTATTTGCTCTTCTGGTAGTTTATGCACCTGGGGGGATGAATAATTGTGCCTTCTACTTATACACACCAAGTGCTTCTATGTTTCATTCCTGGATGATATTTATGTCTCACAAACACTTTAAACTCATGAACAGCTACGTTTGTCGGTCGGGATCTGCTGAAGGTCGTAAATGAGACAGATAACCTTGATGAAATGTTCCCTAGCATTAGAGCTGACATCATAATGGTGTGTTTGCCGGGCCGGGTACGAGTGGATATTTACCTTTGAAGCTCCTGCATGCCTTTGATGTCATCTGCCTTAATCACCACGTGTGCAGATCAGCCATGTTGTCACAACAGCCTTGAGGTCTTGCTGTGGATGACTATGTTCAAAATTAGACGACACGCTTTCTTGTAACAACTAACGTAGAGCCTGCCAGCTGTGCTGGAGCTTAGAGAAATCCAAATTAATCAGAAGTCCTGATTCAGAGAGGAGTAGGTACGTTACGTGATCCAATAATAACAGTGACACAGCAGTCTCATTAATAACTGATACTTATGCAGCCGTAACAGGTCCTGCAGCCTGGATGATGTGATCTCATGATTTCACTTTCATACCAATGTCATGACCTACAGCGCCATCCGCATTATTAAAAAAGCCTAGATCTACTCAGTGGCTTCTTTATTAGAAACACGTATCTCATAGGTCTGCTACACAGGTATACAATTACATCTGTCTGATGCACAATTAAACAGCCCCCCTCTACTTCATTCATCACTGGTCAGGTTCTGACCAATGACTGTTGTTTAGATATTACTTGGGTGGTGGTCCACTGACATAGCAGTTTTGTGGTAGAGTGTGTGGTGTTGACTCACAAGGGATCAATAAAGTATATCTGTAAAAAAAAAAAAATTGCGGTGGGCAGGGCTGTAGGCTCTCAGACTGTGACTACTAGTCGCCACATGGAATCGATCTTGGAGAAATTGGTGGCTCCTCAAAGGAAAATAATTCTGGGACCTGAATTTCCCACAAGGGATCAATAAAGTATATCTGTATCTGTATATAAGACAAAACTTTGAGACACATGTTTTGGATACCTTTGTATGTAATTCGGAAAATTGATTGTAATGGACAACATTCAGTTTATAATTTATTCTGCATGTATCAAACTGGTACTCTTTTGACTTTTGACCCTTACTGGTCTCCATACTACAAATGAGCAGGTAGTAATAAATAATAATGGCTTCCTGTAGGACTTTTATTTTGAAAAAGGAGGCACACTTGGATCTTTTTGGGGTGAGTGGTTTAGAGTTGAGTCTCTGGAAGCTTGTGAGAAGTTTGATGGAGTTTTTTTATGTCACTAGTTCATGTCTCAACTACGAACATCGTGCACCTAAACTTGGGACTACAAACAGCATCTTTTTTTCCTAAAGGCCCTAGGGTAGATTACCCTACATTCAGTTGCCTTTGGGTTGTTTTGAACTTTCTGGACTATACATTTGACTGTTTTTCTCTCCGCACTCTCCCTCTATCATTGGGTGAGTAAATCCAATTTATTCCTTGTGAAGCACTGTGAACTGAAGTGATGCATGTGCTGTAAACTATCATTGACATTTATAATTTTGTTCTGCTAAGAGTGGGCCACCACCTAAAAATATATAGTTCCACCAAAATTTCTGTTGTCAGAAATTGGCCATTGATGAAGACTAACACAAACTGTGCTCAACAGATGAACTATAGCCTCCAACTGTAAACCAGCAAGATGGACTTCCATAAGAGAAGCTTTCTAAAACCAAGCTGTTAGCTTACACTTGCTGCTGACCATACAGTGCACAATCAGTTGTTTCAAAAAAAGAACTGTTCCCATAAATAATGAGCTCTCCAGTATTTGTACTGACTTCAGATAGCACAGGCTCCATTGCTTCAAACCTAATCCAAGCAATCAAAATAAAGTTCATCTACCAGCATAATTAAAAACTTGATACTTAGATTGATAGTTGGGAACATATTCAGTAATCAGATACACAAATAAATACATTTAAACTCATATCTATGTGAAATGATCTACCTTATTAGCCAAAAATGGTCAATCTGACCCACTGTCCAAGTTATCTCTGTGAATGAAACAAGAAGGGCAAAGTAAGGATTAAACCATCACACTGTGTCTTTCTGAAACAGAGATAAAGCCTTTTTCCATGATGACTGTACTGTAAACAGCTACTTAACCTCAAAGGATGCAGGCCGGGAACAAATTTTTTTACTCCGTTTACTTGTTTCATATATGCTCATCATTTCAACATGAATACAGATTATTGCATCAACACTAAAACGTTTTGCCCGAAATTATATTTTCACAATTCAGGCATATTTGATCAGACAATATTTGTTGGAGTTAAATTTTTTCTTCTTTAATTCAGAACTGGAGCAATGAGGCTAATGTGGGCGGCACGGTGGCTTAGTGGTTAGCACGTTCGCCTCTGAGCGCTGAGGTCTTGGATTCAAGTCCACATCTGAGCGGAGTTTCCATGTTCTTCCCGTGTCTGCGTGGGTTTCCTCCATGGACTCTGGTTTCCTCCCACAGTCCGAAAACATGGAGATCAGGTGAATTGGATACTCTAAAAATGACCCTGGTGTGTATGAATGTGTATGTCTGGCACTCTGTCCTGGGTGATCCCCCTAGTGCTCAATGCAGTCCTCCAGGTGGACGGTCGCTTCTGGTTGAGAGTACACTGTGCGCGATTGGCTGCCGCTTCTCACCGGTGTGTGTGTGGTTGAGTGTGTGTAAAGCGTCCTTGGGTATCTTGAAAGGCGCTATATAAGTGTAACATTCATTCATAATGTTGCTAACAAACACTAGACGTCTATAGTCACCTACATATCTCAGATGTTTTCATCAAAATACATCACCTAAACTTAAGTCAATCAAACTACATTCAGACTAGCTTATGTGGTTTAGGACAGAGTACAGCTTACTGTGAGCTATTAAAGATAACACAAACATACTATCTTGGACAACAGACTCATAAAGGAAGTGGAAGTGCTGATCTACTGTTGATGGCCACTGTAAATATGAAATTAGTCTTATTCAGGTGACTGCCGATAGCAGTGATGTTTTATTAATTTTTATAGCTCACAGTAAGTCACGCTGTTTTCTAAACCACGTAAGGACAAGAATACGCAGAAGGATCTGTGTGACTTATGATAGCTAGAGGAGTGTGTCAGAGTATCCATGTTTAGAATCTAATGCTCTAAGGAAGAACTCCAATGAACAAGCAAGGTCATGGGTGCCCAAGGCTCATTGATAAGTTCTTTCCTGCCTGCTTCAATCCCACAGAAGAGCTAATATATTTTATATTGTTGAATGAGTTAATGCTGGCTATTACTAGGGTGACCAGACGGCCTCTTTTACCCAGACATGTCCTCTTTTTGAGACTTAAAAAGAACATCCAGGGGAATTTCATAAACGTCCGGGATTTTGTTGTACTCAAGAAGCGTTTCGTTCACAAACTAGTCTCGCCTTCCCCATATTCCATTTGGTTCGCTTGAGTGAGCTGTTACGCTATATTAAATGGAAACCCAGCTGAAATCCAAGCCAGTTTCCCTTTAGGCTGCCACAAGCTCATGACTGGCTCTGCCATTTCTTGCTAACGTGTGATTGTCCGTCGCCGCTGTCACTCCCTGAAATGGAGTCTGGACTGCAATTTGACCAGCAGTTCATTTTGACCTGTAAGTTATTAACGTGTTGAGCGTTTGTTCTGCCTGTGTCACGTCAGCTAGACGTATTTTAATCTCAGTGGTTTCATATTAAAATTAATAAATATTTACATTTGAGTGTGTGTCTGGTGTGTCTACCAGTCTGTGATAAGCCATCTATTTACATGCCTCTAAGTGTAGCTATTATCAAAATAATTCAGAATTTCTGCTTATTTTTACTTAAAAATGAAGTATAATTCTGTGGAAATAAGCTCTATTGACCATACAGTCCAAACATATGTGTAACATTGGTGATAATGAGCTGAAGTGAAGTTGACTGAAAAGGATTGGGTGATAATTTTATTCTACATGCTTTTAACAGTTTATTATTTATAAATAATATGTAATAATGTATTAATATTTTATTAATGATTAATATAAATTTTTATTACTTTATTATTCATAATAACTTTTAATAGTTATTATTAGTATATTATTAATAGTAACTAGTAATTATTAATAAAATATAAATCATAATTTGTCAATATTTATTAATAATTAATCATAATAAAATTTGTGTTCAGGCACCAAACAAAATGTATTTGAACATGTAATACATTACACGCCCCCAACTCCCCGCTAAGGTGTCCTCTTTTTCATCACCTCAGATCTGGTCACCCTAGCTATTACTGCATAACCGCAGACCAGTCAGAGTGCCCATTTTGGCCCCTACCCACCACCAAAAGCACCTGCAATGGGCATTTGCATCTAATGTTTCCTTTTACAACATGTGGATGACTGAGGCATGTGTGGAAGAGATAACACCAGTATGCAGTATAGGAAGAAGGCAAGCAAACGGAGGCAGTAAGATGCTCCGAGCAATGTTCTCCTGAGGAACTTTGGGTAATTGTCATGTATCACCTGCCTAAACATTGCTGTAGATTCCCCAACATTTCATGGGTATTCCCGAATGGCAGTGGCCTGTTTCATTAGGATAATGTGCCTTGTCACACCACAAAGACTATTAAGGAATAGTTTGAGGAGCATTACAAAAAGTCCCAGACTTGGCCTTCAGAATTTCCAGATCTAAATCAATTAAGCATCTACAGTACGGGCTGTGTGATGAACAACACAATCGGTTTCACAGCAGCCTACATGACAAAGAATCGGCTGCTAACATCTTAATGTCAGACACCATAGGACACCTTCAGAGGT